>JAODAF010034239.1:0-11856 GCA_027574765.1 Molpadia intermedia
AAATGTCTAGCGACACCACTGTTTGACTTGATTCGAAAAGTTAATCAATCCAGCGTTCATCAAACTTTTATTCTGCTAAACTCAGCTAAAGCAACAATAATTTCTAGAAGTATGATAATAGCGGATATTGGAATTTTCTGTTTAATCGAATTATAGTTTTTATATTTAATATACGGCCAGGAATGATGGAGGGAAAACCAAATAATCCAGATCGTAATATAATATCATCAAAGAATTAAACCACGATATTATTCGTATTAGTGTCTCTTTGTGAAACTGATATTTCGTTGCTTTTCACACTTCTTAATGAATCGTCTCTCCTTGCGATAAAACACGTAATGGACTTTATATGGAATCAACGTGTATGACCATCATGCGGATGTAAGGTTACTAATAATGCAAACATCAATGTAACGCATGATCAAGGGACTCTATTAGCCTATAGGTTTTGGTTAATGAATGCTTATATTGTACAGATGATTCGGGTCCTCTGTGTTCTAGAGGTCTCAGATACTAGGTGATCAATGCCTTGGTTTCGCTTATGGTGTATTTTGGAGATCCAGAGACAATATAGAGAAAACAATAGGTTCTGATTATAAAAGTGATTATTGTTTCTTGATTCCAGTTCCATAAATTAAAGTAATTAAATTCGCCGGCGATAGAAAAGAAGAGAAGAAAGGAAACTGACCCTTTAGCCTCAGAGTGAGGGTTTCGCGACCCTAGACAACCAAGCTCTCGAATCTTTGAAAATATGACATTGCGCATGAGCCAAAGCAAAGTAGTATTAGGAGCAATGGGGCTCTGAGTTTGGGAATAATATACTTCTCTCTGATTGGTCATCACAATGTCTGAGTAACTAAGAGCAAACGTCTGATTCTCTGCCATTGACGCGTTATCTCTTCTCACGTACACCATCCTGTCGGTAAAAGACCACTGGACTGTGTTAAATACTTGTTCAAAACAAAGCTTTACATTATTAAAAACAAACTCTTTAAAGGCCTGCTCCTGGCTGAGTTAAAGTACCACTGATAAATTGATAATAGTATACGGGTTACTTATGAGTAAGGTTAGGGTATCATTGCGTGACACTTGATTGATTGTGAATAAACATCATGGTTTTATAGGAATTAGCAAACAGTCGATAATCGGAGATGTGTTTGAGAATCATGAGATAAGATTAAGCGCGTAATATCTAATGTGATGGCAAAAGTTAGGAATCACAGTTGTACATCCTTAGCTATGTTTATTATCTGCTTGTGGAGCAGGGAGGCAATAGAATTAACCGACCTGCGGGTAGCTGCTAGTAACAGTATAGACACAGGATTCGCTTGGCAGGGCGAAGAGGTAATAAATCTACGTGAATGAATCTACATAGCGACGCAGGTCTAGAGAAGTAGGCGGAAAATTGCTAGGGCGAGGAATGAGCTGAGTTAACAAAGCAATAGTAAAACCGCCATCTTGGGTGATGTGTAGCACATTACATTCAGGCAGCAAGACCTGGAATATGCAACTATATAATTTAGGATAGCTATTAAAAATAGTGATTGAGTTGGCCTGTTAAAGTATTCCGTAGGCTAGATGTAGGCATTGTAATTGATACGGTATATAACTAGCAAAACTAGAACACATTGTGAAAAGTAAGACCTACCTTAGATGCACTTTCTTATTGCCAGCGCATTTGAGATGGGAATGAATGAAAGAAAGAAGCCATATATTGATTGATCTATGCATATACAATGGGAGTAAGCCTATGCACATTGGCTAAACATATTAGTCACTGAATAGAATGCACACTGTCATTGGTTGGTGGCATACAATGACAGAATGAGAATTGTCCGGAGGTTATTGATTGTTAATTAATTAATTAGTGATTAAATCTACGTTGGTATATATTGGATACATGTTGAGGTATTGTGGGGGAGGTTAAAGGTCAAACTCTGGTGTTAAGGCTGGTGTGGGAGCGTAAATAGAATCACATAATTGATTCCCAGTAGGGAATAATGTAGCTGCTGGTGGGTAGAGTACAGGTTGGTACCATATAAACAGCGGAGGTCTTATAGCTGCCTTCCTTAATGATAAGTGTGTCTTTGGTGCTCCAACACGCTTTGAAAGAAAAGCAGCCGAATAGTTTGTGGAGTAACCCCCTGACAGCGTGAGACTAGGCTGGGGGCGGGCGTAAACTAGCGTTTTTGCGACATTGCTCTGCGCGGCTACTTTTAGGAACGATAACGCAACTTTTAGATGCGGCCTTAAGCTTTAGATATAACGTAATCAGAAGTGGCCAGAGGTGGATTGCGTAACAATATTATTAATTACAGAAATGCCTTAGGCTTCTGCCATTTCTTTACGCCATCAGTCACTGCCATTGCGGTAAGGACTGAAATCAATGGCGGTATTTGGCAAGTGCAAGTGTATATTTGACGCTTATGTGTCATATCAGTCTACACAACATGTGTAAATTCTACACATACAAGTGTATATTTGACACTTCTAATGTGTCATATTAGTCTACACAACATGTGTAGATTCTACACATGCGGGATAGGTGCACTAGTGACCCTGGTAATGTATAGAATTCTACACAACATGTGTTTTTAGAGTGCAGGTCTCTTAAAGTCTTGTTTTTGGCACTCTAAGTGTTAATTGAACACTTTGGTTTTTATAGTGTATGGCTCTTTCATAACGGTTAACAGTCTCTACAGTTTGAACACTACAATTAATAATATACAGGGTCTCTCTCTTCTAACAACCTTGCCTGAAACTCATTTCAGCATCTATTGTCGGTTATAATATCGTGCCTGCAGGACGCCACTCAAACAGATATCAGTTTATGTCACGTTCACCGATAACATAATTTATATCAACTGACAACACAATTAGTGTAATTAGTACAAAGTAACTTTGCACATGAATGGTATTATCTATCACGTGTCCACACACATACATTTTAAAGAAAGGTAATAAAGTATTTATTAACTACAGTTTACAAACTAAGCGATAACAAGCTCTTATTATCACTAAACAGAAACTCAGTACAAGGTTACTTTGTTGTTATCAAGTTATTCCCATTAAAGCACGCCGGAGTGTTTATCGAGATATAAAGTACAGGGTACAGACCTATTTACGGTTGTCATCATGTATAAGTCAATACATTGATTGTGTAATCAATCTATACTCTTACACACAGAATATGTCCTCTCGTGTCTATGAAGTTAACCTTGTAACGTTTAAAATTGAAACAAAGGACGTATATAATGTTGGAAAATAGTCGTCACTTGCTCAGTATTTTTTTAGTTCGGCAAAAGCTTAACATCAAATTTGTCAGGGGAATTGAACACGTTTATCAATTAGTGTATTCTACAATGTATAAATATAAAAATGCATAAATAAAATCATCAACTTTACAACGCCACGCACAGCATCACTCAAACTTATAAAATATCTGTTTTTTGAAAGCCAGCTTATTGGAATTTGTGTATAGATTAAAATATATGTAAGTAAATTTAAGAGATAGTCGAAGTTTAACACATCATATATGTCTATGTCGGAAGATACAACTCTAGCACCGTGTTGACCACCGAAGCGAGGTAGCATGTCAATCTTGCTTACAAAATAATGTTTATAATTAATTCTGTAGTACGAATATATAGTTGAATGCGTAATGGATGATAGGCGAGTTCAGTAATATGCCCAGGCTCTTCCAACATTGGATGTAATTATACAAACCTGGTTCTCATCACTTTATACTCTTATTAGAGATTAGCATTTAGCTTTATTTCTCAGTGGTAATGAGCATGTTCTAGCTTAATTGGTGATTGTTTCATTAGCCTATGGTGGCGTCGATCCTACGAAATAAATTCACAGCAGCTCTTGGAAAGCTGTAAGAACCAATTGCATCCGCTCCTCGTGGCCTCTGAGAAAGTAGCCCAAGGCTAGGGAGCACTCATTTCATACGGACGAGTACATTATGTCTGTCCAGTGAACAGAATGATTTCAATTATATCATGCCTGCCTGTCTTGTTATGCTGTTGAACATTGGTCGAAAAGAGTTGGTTGTTGATCCACGATAAAATGGACGGGTCGGGGCTGAGTAGCTTCCTAGCCCGTATTACGTTTGTCTAGATAAATCTGGTGATACAAGTTCTTTTTATATCGTCAGTTTGAGCAGATAAAATGTTTCAGGTGTTATTTACCTTGTTAATATCTGAGTACCTAGGAATTAGTCCAGGAGGGAGTCAGCTGGTATAGTGGTATCGCAAACAGGGCATAGTAGCCTACCTTTCGTGTTACATTACACTAAATTAACATAGGTGTATCAGCTGATATAGTGACATTGTTTATTACAGGCGTGGAATAGAGAACGTAAACAGAGAGTTATCCGGTGATATAGTGATGTTGTACATTACAAGCGTGACATATAGTGCTCTTCATGTTAACCTTACACTTATTGAGCAGAGAGCTATCAGCTTATATAGTGATGATGTTTATTACAAGTGTGACATAGTGTCCTCCAGGTTAGCCTCCTTATACTAACTGAACAGAGAGATATCAGCTGATATGATGTTGTTTATTAAAAGCGTAGAATAGTGTCCTTCAAGTTATCCTTACACTAACCGAACAGAGAGCGATCAGCTTATATAGTGATGTTGTTTATTACAAGCGTGGAATACTGTCCTTCAAGTTAACCTTACACTAAATGAATTGATGTGTAGATATAATGAAACAGAGGTATTAGGAAGAAAATAAACTTGTTTAAGCGTCAAGATTATGACCCTTTGGTATCTAACTTAACAGAACTTTGAGTCCGAACAAGTCATCATTCAGTCAGTATGTATACCCCATGGGCATTACTTACAGGGGTGTGGGGTTTGAGAACTGTCAATTATTAAACAAAATCGGAGTATATCACATAATCTGTTCACTATACTTAACGCATGTCCACAGTTACAGCTGCTAAACAAGGTTCAGTAGCAAAAACATTTGCCAATTTAATAATATACCAATAGAAACTGTGGCCCGTCCTTACTTTCACTGAGACATTCCACCTTTGTTGGAAATCTCGGTTGTTTAGTTCCGTTGTTAATTAGGAAATAATCAAACATTGTCAGAGCTCGTTGAACAGAATAATATTGCATCTGTTCACATGACTTAGCAACTTGTCACGCAATGGCTTACCAGGTTCTATGCAAACATTGATCAAAAGTAAACAGACGCGTTAAGTATTTATTTAATTTGGATATCTCACCCTGGCACCACTTGTTCGTTAGTCTCCAGTCTACACAGATGTATATATTTCACGTTGGCTCTCGGTCTCTAGTTTGATCTCATTATCATTATATTTCTTTATCTCTGAGCAATCTCTGCTGGCCTCTCATCATCATCAACTTCATCAACCAAACCAATCTCTCAATCAACCAATCTCATATTTTGGTAAGTACGAGTTGATTTAAAATCCTGATATATGCCTATATCTCAGTTTCCAGGGTCTCTTGGATCGTTTTGTATCTCCTGCTAGATTTGTGTTGTCTTCGAGTTCATCTCTCCGCCTTGCATATACTGAAGTCAAGAAGCATATCTCCAGTGAATCAGTGATCGTCACAGTTGTCCTATAGCAACACGTCTTATTCCGTTCTTCTTAATTCCGACCATTGGTCAATACCAAAGTAAGTAGGTATATATCTTTGTATGACAATGTAATTCGAATATATATGTTGCTTCCTGGTGGTCAAGTTTCTAACACTTGGAATTTTGAAACTTTAGTCCGAGCGTTTATTGCGTCCACAGTCTACATGGATATTTGGAAGCGATAGGGAATACATGACTGTCCACATCCGAAATAAGTATTCCTGACGATGATACGAAGTGCTACCTTGTACCCGTAAGAAAGACTAATATAAATAACATATATGTTGTTCGGTGTTTGACATTTAGTCGAATGACATTAGAAAAAATGTCAGGTAAATAGTTTGCAAAGCCCTGTCAAATTGATTACTGAACATAATATACCCAGACTGTTGAAAAATGGTATAATGTGTTAACTTTTATATTTTATTTACCTGGTACGACAAATTCACACTTTCCTTATTTCTTTTGTACAGCTTCTTCGTTTACAAGTCATTTGAAAATGGCCACCAACCAAACCTGCATGCTCACCCCGTAAGTAATTGTTATTTTAAATTGCCATATAACTTTCAAATCGTGTAAAAACCGAGCATGAGGATACCGTTATTTATTTTACCTTTATAACAGCAATATTTGAAGCTATAATGTAATACAATACATCAGGACGGTTCCAGGGTTTTACAAAAATGAGGGTCCTGTTTTGCGGGCGAAGACGTGAAGCCCCCGAAGTGGAGTCTCAGCACCGCCTCTATTATTAATTTAATTGTTTAAATAAAATACGTTATATGGGAATTCCTGGCATCTTCACAGCCAAATGGAGCAGCTTCATGTTTAAACAGGCTTTTATATATTGACGTCGGTAAAAGGAGGAGAGGCGCCTCCTTCGATTCGCTCCTGATTTGGTTAACAAATATACTGTTTTATTAATTTCCTAATTGCTGTGTATTTCATGAACACCGAAAACGTACGAAACCTTACATTGGATAATAATGGATATCATTATGTCTATTAAACTAGCTTATATTTATGCTCAGGATTTGGTTAACAAAGAGGGTTTAATATAAATTAAAAACATTATAGTATATTTAAAACAACAAATCTTTAAACAGTGTTCTGAAAGAACTGTCAGGCCACAAGGAACGGGGAATGAACTGGTGATGTCACACACACCAACGTCTATCATGTTCGGCGAGTCACTCGGCAAATTCACGAAATATACGATAAACGACCTTTGTTAACAACTTCGGCTTAGCCGAATGAAATTTTAGCATCTTAAGTTTACAGTCAAACACTATGATTAAGAAAGTTTAGCATCCCTTAAGTTTGCAGTCGAATATTACGATTGCTATACCCAATGGTAAAGAGACTTTTTGTTCGTTTGCTTTATTTAAGATATGCTAGGCCGGGGACCTAGAAGTCTCTTAACTCATGATACCCGAAAAGTTTCATTGCGTTTCGCGCGCGCAGATTCTCATTTCACTATTAATCAAAACTAGTAATTGATATGTATATATTAGTCAATATTAATAGTTTGCGTTAGTCACAAGTTTTGACTAATTCCATAGGTCACGCGACTAAGTGATCAGATGAAGAGACTAAAATAATTAGTCAATACGTAAAAACGTGACGAAGAAAAACTAGTAATCCCATTTCCGTTATTTTCAATTTGCTACCAATAAGGCGGCTAATTTCTATAGGCTACTTTTTATATTGAATTGTATGTACTCTACTTTATTAACTTCTAATCACCTTAAAATTAATCAAGAACGATGTTGAATATTGTTATTAATTATTTTTCTATTCACCAATGTATGGTGTAGGCTACGTAAGGGAATTTACTGGTTTTTCTTAGTGCATGTAAGAAACAGCATGTATACAATTTGCCTGCATTATTATTTGTTTTATTACAATGTAAACGAAATTGGGGCAATTTACTAAAGTTACAAGTCTTTTGACTAATGTCGTAGTGTACATGTTAATTTTAATTAGTCACATAATTGCTTGATACTGACTAATTTGACTAATGTGTCAAAATTAGTCAAACGACTAATCTACTTGGTCAAAAATATTGACCTAAGCAATTTTAGTCATAACTAATATATTTCAATTGGTTGGAGCATGTCATGTGACAAAATCAAATAATCACACTTGAACATGACGACACAAACGAGCGAGTATAGATGCAGTTTTACTTCGTAATCGGATGAATATATGGCTCACTTATAATATAAACTTTCAAATAAGGAATGACGTATACTTATTATTTAATTGTCGATCTAATCCATTGTTATGCTGACCGAGTTTGAAAGGTAACCGTTACAACTTTCTAGACGTTTGCCTTTACAATCGTTGGCCTAAAATCTAATTAGAAGATTCGGCTAACGTTTAATAAGCCAGTAATACCTACGGTTAAGATTAACTTTAGGCCAATACATTGTACATGGCCTTGAAGCGTTCATGGAATTGACGCGAGAATTTAAATAATGCAATTAAGTTTCAATCTATTATGACCCAGATACCAGTGGCAAATTATCGATACTAATATTTCAATTGTTATCATTAACGCTGTAAATGATGACTGGACAAGACGTGGGGTTAACCTGCGTTTAGCCTAACGTTAGCCAAGGCCGCCCATGTTATTATAGCTGTAACATTAGGTCAACCATCGTTAAGATAAAGGAGTAAAAGGACTAATTCATTTCTAGAAAATACAGTAGGTCATATGACTAACGTAGACTAGGCGTACAAAGCACTGTAGAGGACTAATTTTTATTAGTCAAACTGACTAATATATTTTAACAGTGTTTCCTTCCATACGTTAATTTTTTTTATTTAGTGTAGCTTTATGCAATATAGCATAATCCCCACGTAGCTGGAAGCAAGAGCTAGGGCTGAATGCCATGGCCCCCAAATCGGCGAAAGCCCACAAGCCCACATTTGTGTGGAACATTGAGGAGAGACGAGATGAGGGTCCGAGAACTCACTTTACACTATACAACAGTTCACTTTCCTGCACGTTTTCATTTTGTTTTCATATTTGGTTATAAAATAATTAAATAAAAAATAAATTATTCCTTTTTGATTTGGGGAATACGATTAATAGAGTGAATGGGTTCTGACACGTCGCTACGAGGGAGGAAGGTGGGATTAGGACTTATAGGGCAGTAAAATGATAAATTCACCACTGATGAGACCCAGAGGCCGAGTCCAGATAGAGTCTCCGCCACCGTATACCAAACTGGGGTTGATGTGGGTGGGGGTGGGTTATGGCTTCCCAACTTGGACAAACCTCAAATTCAAATTTTTAACAGTAATATATATTTAGATACCCTTAATCTACCATGTCGAGAGTTTGTTTATTTATATTAATTAAAATAAATCATAACTTGGAATTAAGATGTTTTTGTCAATGGGAAACTATATATCAATGGAATGGAAATGAATTGAGGAGTACCAAAAAAAATTAAAAAATATATTAAAAAAATAATTATGCAAATTAAGCCATTTTTTTTTCTTCTCAAAATGTATTACAAATTTGTGTTTATTATTGTTTTTACATTTTGGCTACTTAATAATTGGTAATTTATTTGTCGAAAAATGACGTTTTTATCTTCTACAATTACTAATCAATCACAGTGTGCTAAGCCTATAACAGCCTAGCCCCTAGCCTAGCCATACTAAATGTAAGTAGCCTATACATATTACTACACATGACAATAAGTATAACAATACTTACCTAACTGACCCTAGTAAATGATGCTAAAATCAGTTTAATTACCTCTTCAGCGAGGCCTGTGCCAGGTCTAAATATTGCTAGGTCTTCTTCCTAACTTGTTTCAGTTGTTTTTATTCTTTTAAAAACACAAAATCCGCTGATTGCGGTTTGTGAAGTTGTGAGTCGTGCAGGTGTAACGTACGGTAACGGGCGCGGACATCTTGTTTACCTTCAACCTTCAAGTAGTAAACAAATTGATATCGAAATTTGACAACGAATTGGGGGCGCTATGTAACTTTAGGATACAGATTCCTGTTCGAAATTTCTTTAGAATTAAAATCACGCAAACATAAATCGCCTGGCATATTGAACGGCGAAGCTATGATTTTTCAAAAGCATTCGGAAACTAGGGAAAATATTGGCCAAAGCAGGTTTTTTGCTGGTTTTGAGGGTATAAAATAATATCAACATAGGGGATCAAGTTTAGAGTCTCTGAATATGTGTGTTATGTTGTTCTGAAGTTAGGAGACGTTGATAAAATGTTTTAAAAATTTGGAGAGGGTACAGGATTTGTTTGAAATTTGGGGTCAAAATGTCATGTTTACGGTCATTTTCCAATGTAAACAAACATTTTGAAGATATTTTTGACTACAGTGACCCCCCCAAAAAAATATATATATAAATAAATAAAATAAATAAATAAATAAAAACAAAATAAAAATAAAATAAAATAAATAAAAAATAAATAAATAAATAAATAAAAAATAAATAAATAAATTTAAAAAAAACACTTTGTATGTGGCATGTTGCTATATCGTTTTATAGTTTTCTAAAAAAAACATGGTCAAATGTTGCGAAAATCGCAACATCGACATAAACCGAAAACCAAGAACGTAATTTCGCATGTTTATGGATTATTTACTCTGTAGCTACACTACTAAATGGTACTTTTGTTTAATAATATCAATTATGTTGCTCTCTGAACGAGTGTCTATTCGGATGTTAAGAGGCCTTCAGAAGGAATCATCTGCCTGTCCCTAGTTAGGCTAAAAGACTTCATTGTATCAGTACTTTGTTTATGTAATGCACCCATAAATGTCCCTCCAGTTATTGGTTCCTGTCCAATCACTCTGTACGCAGCAATTGACTAAATGCTGTAACAAAATGCTAGTTTGAAACGTATTTTGATACTGGTTCTATTTGAATGATCCAACAACCATTTTTAATGAATACGTGGTATAAAGATATACATTTTTCTTTCTCTCAGATGCTGATGGATGTGCTGATTGGTAAACTTATTCTACATTTGGCTTCAGCGAAAATTAAATTGAAAATGTACGGAGAATTACATAATGGTGAAGGGTTAAACACGGGTAATATAGAAACATTACATAAAGTAATTCAAACGAATGGAGCATAAGTGTATTGTCGAATTTAATTAAGAGTAAATTAAGAAGACCAAAGTATATATACTTATTTTTATAATAGATTTAGTTTGCAACGCTCAGAGATTAATTTATCGCTTAGACGAGCAACAAAGGATACGTGTTTGCCAAATGAAACTATTTGTAGTAACACTTTGTGATCGTAACCGTAAAGTTCTCCGTAAAGTATCGATACGCTTCGCCGGCATATTATTGTGCCTCATGCTAGTTTTCTCAGTTTTCATTTATGGTAGATCTTTCATAACAATTGCAAATTCTTCATGTAGCCGAAGGCGGAGGCACTTCCCCCTGCCCTAATTGTGTTAACCCCCAATACTCGAAATATCGCGACTGCCCTTCTACAGCCCTGAAATAACATAATAGGCAACAAAATATTGGTTGTTTACCAAATACTACTTCGTTTTCAATAAATCTTCATAACCAGGGTGAAAATAACAGCGCAAAACTTAGATCGTTTGTGTACCAACTTCATTAAATGTTTTTGTTAGTTTGAATAATATACCGTAAAATATAAAATCATACATAGAAAAATAGGCAACAGCAAGTCACTATAAATCTAGTATCAAGTATCTGAACTATTTGTCAAGTAGCTCCTGGTTTGAGTTTCAACTAAGCCGGTAATATTTACTATGGCGTATTGTCATTTCCTAACGTATATTTACACAGAACAAGTTTTAGACAAACAAATTAAAAGCAATGGTGATTTTTAAACAGTTAAAGCAGTCAAAATGTCAACACGATTTGTCCTTTTTCAGTTGAGCTTTTCACGCTGTCCAGTACAGCTTGTACAACTATAGAATTTGGATGCACAATAAACCCCATTTCCTCTTGTCCCGCTCTATGCATGAACGCAACAAGCTGGGGAGCAATTTAACAATATCATATGATTATCTATATAGTAGATCATATCAGTTTATGCAGACTGGATATGGCTTATGTGGGATCTGACACTATGTGGCTTATGTTCTATATATATATATATAACAAAAGGAATTTGATTTATTTGCAGATTTTAGTCGATATATCAATGAGAAATTCTACCCAAGTACTGGCACTTTGCCTTTATGAACAAGG
>JAODAF010034350.1:0-18966 GCA_027574765.1 Molpadia intermedia
TTAGGCGGGCGGATTTCAGATAATAACCCGATGCCAATAGGACGCCAAAATGCGACAATAACAACAAATGCAACCGCTCACAAATTACCCGAGGCGGGAAAAAGTGATCGTCGAGGGGGAATGGGGGGGGGATGCTATAGATATTTCCTTTATCATTCTTAAATGTTTATTATTTTAATATGGAAACAGCAGGGTTGGGACATAGGCCCCTACCCCGCATCTAACGACGGTCACTGTAAGATAACATTGGTCTATTACTTTTATACAGGGTTGTAAGTTGGAGCGGGATTACAGGTTCACTTCGAAAAAGAGAAACGACCCGGTTAACAGACCGATTATCAACTCTTTCTGTTTGAAGTAAAAAATGTGGCCGGTGGTATTCCCGGCAATCATGTGTTCCGGGTTCGAGCACATACCGGGTAAAAGTCTAGAACTTTAAGAAGACATACGAGCGTCGAATTCGAAGTTACAATGACCGAATAAGTAACATATTTGAGTATATTTTCAGCTTGTCGCTTTCCTGACTGGTGGAATAAGCCTGTGGATCCTGGTCGAGGTTACCAATCTTCCGGCGAGGGAAGGGGTTCTTCTGGTGATGGGCCAAATCTTCATCGTCTGCCTGGTTACACCAGCGATTGAATGCGTCGTAGCGGTGATTGGTGTCATAATTGGTATCTGTGGGCTTCATTACCAAAAAAGAGGATTACTGTTTTTGGTAAGATGTTTTAATAATATAAACTTCATTAGACAACTTCATAAACTTCCGGCAGTGCCGGATTATCCATTTCATGCGGCCAGAAGGCCCCGGTGGTTCCAAGAGAGTTTTAGTATTATGGAAAACGTAAAATATTAATGAATAGGCCTAGTATAAGAAATTAGTAAAAGTAAATAAACATAACACTCATCTCATTCTAACGATTCCAAAATGCATGGAGTTCTTAATACAACTGTTGCACTTTCAAGTTGGCTACTTCAAGTTCACGGAATATATCAGCAGACGTCACAGCTACATATTTTGCAGGAAGTAGGCTAACTACTATATGTAGCCTATCACATATATACACATCATGCACTATAACACTAGGCATGTCGAATGTTCTCTTATTTGGTTGTAATAATATGTTGCTTTCCTATGCAGAATGAGTGAAATGTCGTTGATCGCAGCGAGGTACCGGCTATGAATGACTTGGCATTTGTACGGTATGCGCCGCCGTTTGTGACACAAAATATCATGAAAAAATATATAATAGCCTATATAGTTTATATTTGTGTATAAGCGATATATGCTCGTGCTCAATTTTCCCCAACATTCAAGAATTCTTTCCCTTGTTCATAAAGGCAAGGTGCCAGTACTTGGGTAGAATTTCTCATTAATATATCGACTAAAATCTGCAAATAAATCAATTCCTTTCATTATATTTATATATATATATATATATATAACAAACAGTTCATGTAGAGTTTATTCTTCGGAAATTCATAAATATGTTAAGAAACAATGAGAAAATGTCAATTATAATTGAACTTACTGCCAATTCGCAGATTTTCTTAAACTTATGTTCGCGGTGGATGCCTTTACTTTTGCAGTATTCACACAAATCATACTTTACGCACACTCTGCATTTGTAACGTTCACCAACGACAATTTTCCCGCAGTTATCACATGTAACATTTTTATGGTACACCTGTAAAAAGGAGTAAAAAATATGTGTCAAGGATAATCGGGATACAAGAAATATCTTAAGCTTATTTTCATTTGTTCGTAGCAATAATATATTATAAAACAATTATTCGCAGATTCACAACTGAAAAAATTGTATTGTGTAATAGATTTGACAACATATTATCTCCTCTGCCTCAAAAATAGCAAATAGGAAAAATCCTGTTTCATATTTAATTAACAAACATTAATGAAGTTATAATGTCATCATTTGTATTAAATTTAGACTTTTGAGGTTATATACGTCATCAAAATGGAAATCATTTTATCAGGCAATGTAAGTTTAAAGGCCCAGTACTGTCATCCCAAAGAATTGATAACATATATAATAGTTTCCTACAATTGTTATAAGTCATATTAACAAGATTTGTAACATCACTTCATGCCGTCTGAAGGCTAATGCCCCACCCCCTTACACCTCTCGCCCCGTAGAACCGCGCTTGTAAATTCGCTTACGGTTTACGAATTGAGGGTCAGTTTTAGCTTTTGAATGTAGGTTATCATATTAAGGTGCAAAGAAATATTTGATTAGTTAATATCGAATTGTTTGATGTATTTAATGAAATATCAACCCATATATTTCGCAAACTATAGAAATTAAAATAAGAAACATGTCTGAATGGCAATGAGCTCATCAAAAACATACCTCTGGTTTAGTAATTTCCTCAAAGCCATGCCCCGAGTGAGTCCCAACGTATGAATACTGACAAAATTCACAGAGATTGTACTCTTTACAAGTTTTGCACCTAAAACGGCTTCCATTAATCTTTTCATTGCACTCTGAACACATCACACCAGGGTGGGAAACCTGTAGACGAAAGCAAATCTCGGTAAGTTAAATTTTAAAATATCATTGAACGTTGAATTTAATCAGCATCAAAGTGAGTGAATATTAATGATTCAATAATATAACTGATCGAATTCCAGGATATTTGAGGTAATCCATTTACCTCTTCATCTAGAAGTTCCTTGAACATGTGCTCCGAGTGGACGTTGCTGGTCATGCAATATTCACATAGATTGAAATTCCGACATTCTTTGCATTTGAAACGACAACCCCGAATCGAGCCTTTGCAATGACTGCATTTTATATTTTTGTGCAATACCTGAGGAGAAACGCAAATTGGTACGGTAAACATCGAGCAACTATATGTGCACTGTCAAGTTTATAATAGAAACACAAATGATCATTTGATAAAATATATGCAAATTCCTTAAAGAATTATTTTTGTTAAAATATAATTTAAATTCTCTAAATAAAGGATCATGTTTGTTAATATATATGTAAGTTCTCTTACCTCAATGTTCTGAAGTTCTTTCATTATGTGCTCGGGGTGGCATCCCTTCTCTTTGCAAAATTCACAAATAGAATAACCTTTGCATGTGGTACATTTAAAGCGACTTCCAGCTATCTTTCCGTTACAAACACTACACTTGACATCACTGTGTACAACCTAGAAATGTAGATGAGTGAGGTGAGGCTAAATTGACGTAATATGTACAAATGTAAACGATAGGGCCACCGGTGCGAAAAAAAAACTTAAGGAATGACAACATGAAGAAGAATATACTGTTCTTGTACAAAGATTACATTCACTTCTATGGGGAATGGTTGACGGAATTGAAAAAGTTACCTAATATATAAATATATGTTTATCGTGTACTTGCCCTCTCTACAAAACGAAACAGTACCACTTTATAACAATACATTTAGCAGAACCATTTATCACTAACCTCTAGAGTTGAAAGTTTCTTGAGAGGATGGTTTAAATGTGAACCTTCGTCCTTACAGGTTTCACAAATGTTATCTCCTTTGCAGACTAAACATTTAAAACGGTTACCGTGAATCAAGGTTCTGCATTTTCTACAGTTGATGTTGTGACACACCTAAGAAAAAAAACATGGCCGAAGTCTTAGAAAGGTCAACAAATGGTTTTCGAACAAAATATTTCCTTAATTTAAACACTAGTTAAAGAATTTTCAAGTAAATTAATATTAAGTAACAGGAATATTAGTTGCTAATTCAGTAAATATAAAACGATATGCATCTCTTTTATTATAATAATAATAATTTGCTTTGAAGAAGTTATGTGAGCATAACTATAAGCGCCGCAACGTCAATTATTTTTTCTGAACACATATTTAAAAGTAAATCACTAACGTAGGCTGCATGGGATACAATAATCATTTGCATGTCTTGCAATGCAAGAAACCGTGCACGACTGCACGCACGTGTCCGTCGTGTGTGCTTCTTCAAAAGCATTATAGGCCTATACTAGTCAGCTACAAACAGGACTAGTGCTTTAGTGTGCAAGAGTAACGCAGTTCTGTTCTGCGTTGTTATGTTGTTTGATAATATGTGTGTTTGATTGACACATCAGAGCAAATACAACTTGCGATAGCGAGAGTACTCCGGTAAATACAGGATTATTCTATATTATATTCTGTAATGCGATGAAATAACCTGTTCAACCCGATATAGTGCCACAGAGAATAATTTATAGGCTTATCTATGTCTTTATAACTACAATTTTTTTTTTTTTTTTTGGGGGGGGGCTAGAATATTTTGGCCCTCCCCCACCCCCTCTCTCGTAGAATCGCGCCTGGGGAAAAGTAAAAGAAGTCATATATTTTTCACGGTCTTACCTCTGGTGTTGTCAATGTGGTGAAAGTGTGCTGAACTGGATGTTTCACGGTTGCCTTACATGCTTCACAAAAATCAAATGTCCTACATGTTTGACATCGGTACCTAGTTCCAACGATTGTTCCACCGCAATCACCATCACATCGGAAGCCACGATGACAGACCTAGAATCGAAGACTAAACATTAAGTGCTATGTAATACCATTTTGTTCAAGTCTTTAAATGTGTACTGTAAGCCAACCTTAGACCACATAGTCCAAAGTTGTCCCAAAGTTAGCTCATGTTTGGGAGATTGTTGGACCATTCGCTGAAAACCAACGCCACAAAGTCCCAATATTGAGCAGCCGTCCGAAAAAAAATCAGGTATTGACTTTGCACTGGTTTAATACCTTTGTTGTATCGGAATACATGAAGCGATGGCGTGTATAGTACTTATTATATGAAGATTTGGTCTTTCCTTTTCATCCACACTTTCCATAATAACAGTTTCGTTTATGAACTCTGGTGCATAAAGCAGTACGATTATTAACATTAAGAAATATACTTCTTTTCATAAGTGTTTTCCACGTATTAGTTTTCTCTTTATCCTGAGAGGGGAGTTTCTTGGAAATCAAATTTAGTTCAATTTGCATTAATTAATGTGGCTTTTTTAAGAAACCCACTAACCCACATGTAGCTCTATAGAACTTGAAGAAAGAAAAATGGCAACTCATTCACTTGCAATTGTATATCCTTATAGATAATTAAATATTTCAAAATGGATGTTGAAGGGTAACAAAATATTTATTAGTTTTACTTCTTGCATTATTTTATTAGCTTATGTCATTAAATGGAGATTTATCCAAGGGAGTTATCATCTGATTTTAGATGCTTTGGGGCATTCGTGGCGGTTTGATTAAATATTTTCTTGGAAATAAATAATCAATATTCCGCCGAAAAAAGGGAAATTCTTTCGTTTTCTTTTGGAAGTGAGTGAGATGCCAAACATTTCCTCCGCAGCGTTCCTTGCCAACTTTTTTATTCAATTTGATTTTATCATAATACTAAGATGCTAAAGGTCAAACGATCAGCAATATTGCAGAAACAACGCAAAACTCATTAGCACAGGAGCTTGCTCCACAAAGCCTAACATGCAAGGAAGAAACACTGATATCCACTAAGAAATAGCCAATTTTTCGGGGATAATATCTGATAGAAATCAAAAATATCACCGATGAAATCGAATCTAAAGAAATAGTTGGTGAGGGTCAATATTTTGTCATTCCAGGAACAGCGTTAAATACGTTACGGTTGGGTCATACTACTTTTCAGTACCTCTTAGCACGTCGTATTCTTACTGCTGTAAAGTTTTACGTCGAAGTCTTTACTACAAGAGAAAAATGGCAAGCCAGAACTTACCTCAGGCTTGACGATGGTATTGAACTCATATCCAGTTTTACCATGGCAGTTTCGACAGTAGTTGGAATTCAAGTAGCCCTTCCGTTTGTAGCGGATACCGATTATTTTACCTTTACAGGCTCTACACTTTAATCCTTCGTGATAAACCTTCAGAAAATACAAAACTTTGTTATTCTTGCATCCACTATTTATGCCTGAATTAAACGCATTAATGAATATAAACATTCTTTCCATACTACTCCTCGGTACCCAGGGGGGATCCAGAGATTTTTAAAGCGGCGTTGTGAGACGTGAGGACCAAAAAGTAAAAAGGATGGGAAAGAGTAGTGTGTTGAAAGATCAACACGTGCCTACAGGATAGGCAATATTTTAAGGTGGTGTTGTCGTTATTATCAGACTTGAAACCAGCCGTGGTTCTAGTCGTTACTTCTAGGAATAAGAAATATTCTATATGTAACAACACGTTAAATCGAGTCCATGGATCACTCCAGTCTCATTTAAATTCAAGTGACTCGTAATGATTTCCACTGGGGATGATCTAACACTTTCCCGATTTTACTACAAATTCTTCCATTGCCACACCTGTAAGATATTTAAGTCGTTCACAAATGCTATGTTAGAGAGATGTAGCTTTTATTTAATGTAAACAAAGACTTTGACATCTGATTAAAGAAATCTTTATTAAAAAAACATACAAATATACTATAATTAGTTCATGATTATTTGGCTATAATCTTATTTTTAATATGTGTGAAGCCAAAGAGAATCAAATTGTAAAGGAAATAGACAGACGTACAGGCTATAAGTTATAGCTACTATATAAATTGCATGTAAATTTATGTTGAAGTCTTCCATGAAGCCTCTATGTTGACTTAACATTGCAAACATTTTGAAATAATATTTATCAATTTAAATTTTATTTACTCTGAATTGACAATCCAACAGTTAACTGTATCTCGCAATTATGCATATATTGTATGGCGTGGTGAAATGGATAATCCATGACCACAAATGACAACCTCTAAACACTTACCTCGGGAAATAAAATTTCTTTAAATCCGTGATTAGCATGTTCTCCTTGGTTATTACTGTGACAGTTTCGGCATAGATTATATCCGTTACAGATATTGCAAGCATATCGAATTCCAGTAATATAGTGTCGTGTTTTGCACATGCTGCAAAGGACACCTCTATGAAGAGGCTTTGTAAAAGAACAAAAAGATAGTCAAAGGACTACTATAGTTTTTGTTTATATAGTTTTTGTTTATAGTTACAGAGTTGTTGACGATTGACAATTCATGATCATGGACGTTAAATATGAATATAAGAGACTTCGGTCAGCATGCGGCTTTGATAAGCCAAATGAGGCTTCTTCGCGAGTTCCTGCTTGCTGGAGGATCTAAAATACATACATATCGAGTAAAATTAGGCTTGCATTCAGTTTGTACATAATTATCATGTTTTTAATTTGAGTAGGCCTATTGAAACTGAATTTCTATCAGAGAGAAGCGTTGGTGTTGTATAAGTAGTAACATTAAGTCAAACAAATTTAGCAGTGTGAGAAATGGCGGGATAGATCCCATCTCCTACGAGCCTATTTAAAAATTAGAATAAAATAGGTAAAATAGGTAAACAAATGCTTTATATTAGGAATATTACGATTACCCTACATCTATTGATTAATTAAACGTAATTAGGAAATTATTATGAACACTGTCAAAGTAAGTCAAGGATGAATTTCTACCTCCCTGTGGATATAGACTAGTAGGCGTATGGTTTGTTTTTAAAGTCCTAATAGCAGTTGGGTTTTTTCTTTTATCATGAGGAAATATGTTGTAGCACCTACCACGAAACATCCCTCATTCTTGATTTCAAGACAAATCCACCACCAGTAAATCCCCTAAAATCACCACAAATCGTTTGCCTTGGTAGCATTATGCATTATAATTTAGACTGGCCGAGAATTAATTGATCTGGTCACTGTAAGCTCCTTCAAATGTTAATATCTCTACAAGCGTAAGCCCAATTTTTTCAAACTTGCTCTGGTGGAATCAGTTGAAGGTGGTACATATGCATGCATTCTTTAAAAATGTTTAAGTTGGCGGAGCTCAGAAGATTTTAGCCAATATTAATTTGTAACCAATATTAGCAAGTCTACCTTGATTAAACTCATACATGGTAAATAAATCCTCCATAGTGAGTACATGATCTCTGTATTGGTGTACAGATGTCATGAATATATATTAGTGAGTAGGTGCGACTTAATATAAACTACTTCAAACTTCAATATCTCTGTAACCGTAAACCCGACTTGATGTGATGATATTAGTTAAAGGGACACATGCTTGCACTACATAAAATTTGATCTCATCAATATTCGTAAATGGGCAGAGCTAAGAGGTATTTAGCTTGTAAACATGAACTTTCAACAAGTTTAACTTTAAGCTCATACTTGTTGTAATTGTAACAGTTACAGAAGAGGGCTACATATATGTGACATACACGTTTGATCTTTAAACATGACATCTGGAGAAGGCAAACTTTGATCAAGTTCGTACTTGGTATATAGGTACAACATAGTGGTATTGATTGCATGAATATTAATGGGGCCTTCAATTTCTTTGCTACCAAGTTTGACTTTTTTTAAATTCATAGTGCGATGGTAAAAATTGGAACTTGGACAGATATTTTTATCAATGGTTGGAGCTAAAAATATTTCGCAATTTTAGCAACCTGGATGTCAACTTCACATGACAAAGAATTAATGCGTCACTCGGTGCTTCTTGTCATATAGATTTAATAAAAGACACCTACCTACAAAATTTAAACATATTAAGAAAAATGTAACAAAAAATAAGGACCACATACTCACATACACACACGCAGATACACACAAACATAATCACACACAAATAATTGCCTACACAAGACACGTTTTGACCCGTACCCTTTACATGGACTCCCTAATACCTGGGCTCACTTGACCATGGGGTACTCCTACACGGTCGCTATTGACTATCCTGACCGATTCCATGGCGACCGTTTTCATGGCAATCGTTTTCATGGAGATATACAGAAACCAGAAATAGCTCCAAGGGCAGAGTGACATATCTTATCTCCCCCTTCGGGGCGATGAGGTAAAAATACTTTTTTCATCAAAATAATAAATTAATAAAATAATTTTACACTCCCCCTACGCATAATTATACCAAATGTATGTAAATGTAACTCACTTCTTTGAAGTAACATTCAATGAGCTGGTGATCAGAATGAATTCCCTTGGTATTGCATTTCTCGCACAAATGGTAATCCGCGCACGTTGTACATTGATAGTAGCGTCCAAGTAATGCACTACTGCATTCACCGCATTGTAGCTTGTAAGCCTAGAAAATATGTTTTTTAGTAAAATGTCTATTATGTTACTTTACTTAAATGCAACGTTTTAAATGTTAAAGATATGTTTATATGAAACTGTTATAATTGTTATGAAAAATGCATGTACACGTGCAAAACAGGCACTTTATGGCTACACATACTTGTTTCTAGTAAACTGGTTCACCGTAATTAAATTTAATAAATTACACAAGATATATATAATTTCATAACTGAAGTAATAGCGTAATAGCATCCTAAAAACGTATATTATTTACATGTTATTTTTTAGTTGCAGTATATTTCAAACATGAAAGGTCGCTACGTCAAAAGTCAATAAACTAATTATAAACTAAAATAATAAATAAAAACTAATACACTAATGCAATGATAATCCAATACCTTATTTCCAATAAAATTAGACTGTTTATGTGCACAATATATTAAGGAGATTATTGGGGTAATCAATTACACTCGATCAACTAATACTCGTGCATCAAGTAAAATAGGTAAATACCAAAGTGAACGGTAGGTCATTTATGTTATAACAATTTTAACTTACGTCAAATTGATGATTCTGGTGGGTTCCTTTATTCAAACATGGCTGGCACAGGTTATAGTAATGGCACTGTCTACATGATGATCCAAAATTACTCACATCTGCAACTTTGCATCCATTGCACAGCATCTTCTTTACTTGACCGTTCTTCCAAAGTATAAGAAAAATAGGTCAAATTATTAATAAAAGGTTCACATCTATCACACAACAAGAACAGAATAACGATACAAAATAATGTAAATGTTGAAAAGACACAAAATTATTAATGACGAAACGATAACATACTCAACGAGGAACATGAATTGTTTTGCGATAAAGAAGAAGTTGATTGAATATAGCGCGCGAAAAGTTGGGGTTATTTCAGGCACACATTCTCGGCATAAGCAAGAACAATTTCTAAATTTCATAAAGAAGAAGAGACGTGTTTCAACGCGCAAAATAAACGAAATTGTTTTGTTGTTTTATGGCGAAAATGCCCACAAAAGAATATTAAAGCAAAAGTACACCTTTTTAATGGGTCAGCCGATGACGCAGTGCAATGGCAAAGCCAATCTCTAGCTCCTGGCGACTTCACCTCTGGTAGTTATTTGTAGGTTTTTACATTTGTACGTTTTTATGTTGTTTTATTAAAGCAAATTGTAAAAAATATATTTTTAAAACATTTTAGCTAGGTGTTATTAAATATTTTGCTAAATGTAATGTGTATAAATATTTGTTATAAACAGCAAGAACTCGGAAGTAGAGTGTCTGTTATTTATATTCCTGTATATAAGACACACACACACTGGTTCAGTGTAGTTAGCGCAGTCTCTTCAAAAGTAGAGAAAATTATAATTTGAAGGAAACGTGGGAAAATAGTATTTAAAAGTTAGGATGAAGTAATATGTGATGAGATGTGTAAGAAACGAAAAGAAAGGCTAAAAGGCATTTACATATCATTCGTAAAAGAGTATAGTTACATGCATCCCTTTGAACACAGCGTTTAGACCTATTATACTGTTTCTTACTATGTTTATACTAACTTAACTCTCTACCCTGTTACCAAGCACTCTAGACTCATACTACAAATGTAATTCGTTTTCTTACATTTCTGATTCCTGTCTTTTATATATATTTTCAGTTGGTAATTAACCCAGCTGGTTACGTGCTTATACTTAGCCTATATGCAAGTTCAGATACTAGTCCCCATTCCTGATTGTTTTTAATCAGATTCGTCAAACTCTTATTGCCAGTTTGTGTAACTAACCGTAGTTTTCTGGAAAAACTCCAAATGTATTAACTTTTTGTGAGCATTGTGAGGATCCTTCCTAACGCATAACTCACAGAGGTGCACTTTACAATCATCGCAAGAATACAACACACCCGCTGGGTTGTTTTTACACTCTTCACATTGAACGTTATGATATTTCTGCAATACGGAAAGAAAAACAAAATTATTCCTTATATAGCATAGGCCCTATTGCATATTCGTTTCGGCAAGTGATGTATAGATATGCATCACGTTTTAGGATTATAAAATATTATGCCTACACGGCAAACTCTCACCATAAGAGGGGAAAGGGGCGGAAAAGGTATAACAAATAAGTTAACAGCAACTTTTGAGGCAAATTAGAATATTGCACAAAAAGTTATGGTCTTATATACATTTTTTAAGGGTAAATCGAAGATCTTATACTGCATATATATTTTACCCATATCAATGAATTAATCTTCAACCAGAAAAGAGAGAGCAACATTTATGAAGCTAAAATATCGATATTTTTTGTTCAAACGTTTGTCGACTAGTCTCAGTGTCATGTATAGTCCCCAACTTATTACAACAGTCCTCTGACCTACGGTGACGTACGGTGTCATGAGATGCAATCGGAATAAGAACAAAAAATAATAAACATTCAAATATTCCATAAAAGTTTTATTTTCCATAACTATCGATTTAAGTAAATTTAATATTAATTAACCCCATTTGATAACAGGTGTTAATTTATAAAATGGCAATTTAGAAAAGAAATATTTAGAATAGTATTTTCTGGGTGTGGATGTACCTGTACTATTAATCATTATGGAATAATTGATTTCTGCAATAAAAAGCGATATAGATCATTAACCAAAATATCGCTTTCCTCTTTCAGAGGGTTAAACACACCGTGTCTTTTAAAATATCTTTTAATATGTTCATGTAAAAATGATCATGTTTTAATAGTAGGTTACGTACCATCCATTCACTGTCTTGTAGCAAGAAAGATGAATCATGAAGTTCCCAAACCACTGAAGAAATAAATATTACAAAGAAGACGAGAGAAATAACATGTAATTTCATAGCCGGAAACGCCTTAATATCTTAATCATGTAGTGGTAAAACTCTTTAAAAACGTTATAACTTTTAATTAGGTATTGGTAAAACTCTTTAAAGAATTGTTGTTTAACGAGCGGTGTTGTTTAATGAATAATGAGTGAACTGAACAACCCCACTGTACAGCTCACCCGTTAAACAACCTGTTTAAACTTTTAAACAACCTGTTAAAACGTTTAAGCAACGTTTAAACAGTGTTAATAATCACCATTATGCCTTTTCGTAGGTTCAATACTATAGTATAATAAAAAATAAAAAATTCCTTACCAAAATTAAAAGGTTGGGGGAGAGTAATGTACAGCTTTTAAAAAATCCCTGATTTACAAGTTGTGACATCTTTTTACCACACACAAAGTTGAAAAGGCATGAAGTTCGTCAATGCTTACAATCTTGAGGTTTCATGTTTGAAAGCCAGGTGTTACGACACACACATACACACCTTATTTACATAGCATAACTAAATTGTATTGACTTATTCCATAAGTTGTTTAGAAGACGCCTAAATTATGCTAATTAATTTCTAAAGTAACGTTACTTTTCAGCCCTTGGATCGTGCCTCAGCAAGCGAAACTAATACTAACCTTTATATTTTCTCGAACTGGTTTCTTTGCAAAGGTCACCTGGAAGACGCGGAATCGTATCTGCAATAATCCTGTGGAAAATTCAAAACCAGACTTCCTTTTTTGTTCCAACGCAAATGTAGTATATTTTAAATACATACTGGTACCAGAGGCATAGCGTGGATGTTCTGATTGGAGGAAGTAAGGAGATCTTACCGAGACGAGAAGCGCTCAGAGTTGCGAGAGTGGGGTTTCCTCAGGTGTTCAAAATATGTTCACATTCAAGGGCGCCCGCAGTTCACTTTGTTATATACAGACAATTATTTTGGTTGCGACAGTCGTGCGGAAATTTCAGGGACGGTTTGGTGGTTTTGACACTTTAGTAGTAAAGAGTAATATTTACCAAAGCTAATTAGATAGCTAAAGTTGTCAACCTTTATTTTAAAGTGGCATACCGACTTCCTTGCTAAAACATAATAAATGTCAAAGCATGTGTTTTAACATGCTTAAAGTTGGAATATGTAATATTTATATTCTCAACACTACAACACTGGCGTATCGTTATAGAGGCAGGGCATCATTGAGGGCATTCTTTCCTCTCTTTTTTGTTAGTATTTAAAATCATAAACCAATAATTGGAGAATTGTGACGGTCAATGTTCACTGAAGCATGTCCAAAGTGGTTGACACCTTCTGTGATACGACAGAAGCCACCAGCTACTACGACAAGATGGAATAACTAGAATAAATATTATATATATTATACTTCTCTATGTGACCAATATAAATTTCCTGAAAAATGATGGCAGCCATGACACTTATAAGTGAAAGGATAGGCAATTCCTATGTTATTTCCATTTATATTTATTTACGCTCCCTCCACCCTCCGAGGAAAGAAAAATATCTTAGAGCTGTGATGAAAGTGAAACGGTAAACCGTTTTAAAAGTTTACTCATATTTAATGTATTTTGCAAGTGCAATACATTGGCAGATGCAAGGGCAACCCCCTTTAGGATGTTCAGAGAAAAATAATGCACTGTGTGGGTATATGCCACGCACCCTCAGCATGCCGGTAATTGAATGCCCCCCATATTGTTAAGTTCACTCAATATATTTCAGTTATTGATCCACAACTACGTATTGACCTAACACGTATTTAAGTATTGACTATTAAAAACCTAATGATGTAAAACAGTATGTAAACCTATTTTTATCTAGGTAAAACTGAAGTATACTTAAGTAATATATAGTTCACACTTAGTTTAACAGAACACCATAATCACCCACCTTATTATAAGTTTGCTTCCATACTTAAATCATAACGGAGTTACAATAAAATGAAACCAAATTGCATCACACTTAAAATGAAAACGCATTTCCTTGAGTAGATGTCAATATCTGTTATACATAGATTTTAATTCTACTTAAAGGAGCTGAGTGTGTTTACAACTCATCAACATGGAACAGAGAGAGTATATATTTTACCATTAATAATACATTCAGTCTCCGTAACTAATTGTGGCAATAGTTTCACCCCCAAAAAATATTACACATTACAGAAGTTACGATTGTTCAATTATTTGAATATATGTCACCGTCCTTAATAAATATATTTTGCTAGAGAAGGTATCTGTTGATTGTTAGAAAATAGAACGAATGAAGAACCGTACTCTACCTTATCTCTTGAACGATTTCACATTTGCTCAAGAATTTAGAAAAATCCGCTCCGTACCACTTCGGGATGCGAATAACACTAGATGAAATTCCTTTTAGGTTAACCCCTCCAGAAAATGTGATACTCGTAGAATTTATTTTTATAGAGTCACTGTTTGTTGGGAAGTCCGTTATAGGCACGGAAATCTATAGATAAATAGATAGATAGATAGGATAGGGTAAAATGTGTTTGAAGGGTGCGATGCATGGTACATAGACAGGTCCATAAACAGATGCCACCAAAGGGAATCACCACATTGTTTCAACGATACAGTATAATCTTTTAAAAAGCAGCGATTAAGTTAACCGTTCATTGTTTAAGTTTAATTTAATTTGCATTTACTACTGTACAACTCAATAAGGACGGTTGTAAGTAAGGTTGTAAGTAAATAAGGAAGGTTGTTTGGCAAATATTTTTATTTAAACATCTAGTTTTGTTATCAATATTCAATTTAGTGGAATATGTAATAATGAAAGATAATCATAATCATTTTTACGAGCTATATACCGACCGTTCCAGTAATCTGGAACTAAAAATTGAAAGGAATAACTAATACCATACTCCTCTTTCATCCATGTCTTTAAAAGAAACCGAAATTTTTTACAATTTTTTGGTAATGACATAGGTATATATATATATGTATGGATATATATATCCCACGTATATTATATACATATATTACCAGGCGCGAAAAATTTTGAGCATGGAAGTTGCATTTAGTCCCCTCACACCGAGAAGTCTGGTAGTCTGGCTACGCGCCTAGACCATTCGGAGTAATATTTCTGTATACGGATGCCATATGACGTTTATTAAACTTCACGTTTAGGTGATATATACGTTTCCACTTTTCCTTTTATTTTAATATGATGAATCTAACAAATGATAGTCAAGGTAGAATTTTATTTACAAATCCGCGTATTAGTCATTAAGTTAGATTTACAGCATGGTTTGTCAGTTTCGTATTCATGGTATAAAAATAATGTTATAAAATCATATGAATATCCAGCCCATTATGAAATAGATTCTTTTGATAGGGCATAAATAAATTTCCTTATGTTCAGATTCAAAAATATTTTGGACACGCAATAAGCCTTTTATCGTTTAAAAAAAACTGACCTAATATACGTCTCACTAATAATGAATACTCTTCCGAAATATTCCTTCACTGATTTTTAAATTAACTATATATTTTATAGCAAAACATACTAAATATGTTAGTATACGACATGTAAACTAAAATTTGCAAATGGTTAAGAATCAACTCACCTCCATATCATAAGCATAGTTCAGGCAAGTAATTTTTCCTTGGAGCAATGCTAAACTCGAATAATGGAAATCGACTCTGTTTATTCTCCCCCAAAACGTCGTCAGTGCGTCTTTTAAAATACCCATGTCACCAGTATACTCGGTGATACAAAGATAAAATAATTCTTCAATATTTGCGTCAGTAGATTCCTCGTCATCATTGTTTCTATCGTCAGTGTCATAGTTGATAGTAGATGAAATGTGCTCTAAAACGGCTTTACCAGATTCTGGGGTTTGTCCACACGTGAATCTTATAAGGTAGGTAAGTCCTTTCTCGAAAATTTCATTCATCTTTGTCGTGAAGTCTTGTGAATTAATTAGTGACTTTAAATAAAGTGCTCCAAACCATTCTTCAAATGCCTTGTTATGAAATTGAACGAATATTTTGTCAGAGGTCTGGGGAGTACCCACATCCATATCCTTTTCTACGACAATACCAAGATCTACGAGGTGCTGAAATTCTTTAATTTTATACAGAAATGACTTTGAAAACATGAGTTTGGGGTCTTTCTTAATTAAATTTGTAAAAATCGTTTTACAAATATCTAAGGAAAACTCATTTAAAATATCCTCATGACTGTTTGGCCTCTTAGACATTAAGTGAAGGTTGCAACAAGCTAGAATGTGTTTGAAAAAAGCAGTCGCACTTTTAACTGTAACCACTGGTTTCTTTTCAATTTCATTTTCTAACATATGAGCAGTAGCAGCAAAGTACAATGGAACATTACACATTTCTGTCATAATATCGCTTGTTTCCACAAGACGTATAATATTATCTCTATTTTGCAATTTAACGTGTTGCAAATACTGTACTTTTTCCTTTTTGAGCCATTTTTTAAGCGTAATTCTGGTAAACACACACTGATTTATATGATGAATATATGTGCTACGGCAGGTAAAGATGACTTTCACGTCCTGAAACATGTCAGATTGAATGACTGACATGAGAAATGAAGAATTAAACTTTGACTCCATGTTTCTGATGTACATATCAAGGTCATCAAAAGCAAGTATGATATCAGTATCCTTATCAATCAAAGAATTAATATCATTGACGCTTAGCGGGGTGTCTTTCGGCATTAATGCATCCTTAATGACTTGACCTAACAATTGCTTCTTAGTCAATACCTCCGGGTTAATTAAACCGAGAGGTAGTAATATAAAATATGTCACATTCGTCATTAGTGGATTATTATTGTACCAGAGATATGCTAACCAATACATGAGAATAGTTTTGCCAAACCCTGGGTCACTTTCAATGAGTATTCGTTTTGCCTCAACAAATTCTTCATGTGTAAATAAATCTTTGTATGACGTCAGGGAAATCATATTGTGTTTGCGTTGGTCTAAGATCAAAAGTCCAAAGTCCACGAAGAGGTCTTTTAAGCGCCATTTTCGGTCTATCATTGTTGGGTTTGGTCTTATCATTTCAAACCAGACTTTATATTTTGCCTCCAGGCTTTTTCTGAAATGTTTACGTATTTCTGTAAGTGAAAATATGCAATAAAATAACTTTTGATGTATGCGTAATTGGCAAAATGTATGCCGAATTGTCTATATTTGTAACTCAATAAACAGTTAAGCATTTCTCCAGGCTGTAGTAGCAGTTAGATTTTTTTCTCAAAATGACCTCCTCATCCCCATATCCCCATGCGTACGCCTCTGCATTTTGCATTTTCATTTCATTTGTATATACAAAAAATAATTTGTGATTAAATGTAATATTATATATATATTTATTTATGTATGTATATTAAAATAAGTGAATTTACCTTCTTTCGACAGAGGTGACGGTAACACTTGACTTCTTTGTACTGTTGCCTGGATACTTTGTTCCTTTCCTTACAAAAATATAAAATGTATCATAGCTTAAAGATTGATGCCAAAACAATAAAACAGATGCACATTAAAAATAACACAAGTTTTCTTGATAAACGACAAGGTAAGTATCTTAAATAAGAAATTAAGAGGAACATTTTTCTTAAGACAACCGCAGTTATCAGAAAATTGATTATCGAATCGTCACCGAATTTATTTTAACAGCTTAGCGTTGTTTCAATAGAGTATAAAAGCTGAACTTGATTATGTTTATTTTCTTCAAGTAATTTCAAGTATTAGGCCATAACCCACGCAAAATATGCAGGATATATTTATATAAAAACATAGCTAAATCAATGCAGTACATTGAGTTGTTCCTTGCTGAAAATTTTCATTGGCATGTTTAATCTCCTTTTGGATTTAAACCTTGTCTGAATAAGAATAGTTTGAAATGATCTTTGACTTCATCCAAAATGAATAGGGATGTACTCTCACAATGGGCAAAATTAAGTGCGAGATTTACCCAAAGGTCAGATGACCATGTTTAAAAGCTAAATTGTCAAAATATTGTTTAAGCTCTTCCCACTCATGAATATCAATAAGTTTATATTTTACATGACATGCAGGGACATCGCTAAAAAGAGGGAGGGGGGTGTCACCCCAATCTTGGGAAAATTGACGACAGTTGGAAATTCGAGTGCAACCAATACAAACACAATAGGGACCGTGTACTATGGTGAATCTGATTTTCATCAAAGTTCCTACTTAGCTCCGCCCACTCAAAAGTATCCATGAGATCAAATTTTATATAGTGCAAGCATATGTACCACCTTCAACTAATTCCATCACAGCAAGTTTGAACAAAGTCGGGCTTAGGGTTGCAGAGATATTGACATTTGAAGAAATTACTTTAAACCCCGCCTAGTCATTAAAATTCATGACATCAGCAACAACAATAGGGTTATTCTATTCACTATATTTCATTTACATGGTGACTATTGTGAACATTTGTCATTCCCCTATCAAGTTATCGCGGTGCCAAGCTAGGCCTCACACATACACACGCCAACCTTAATGCATAGGTTCCTTTGTCTTCAGCAAGGAACCAAAAATTATACAATCTATTCCAAAGTTATGAACACATATTTTATACAGGTGGATATTGAAGAATTCGTGCTTGTTAACAAAGGTTAAATATTCTTTGAGGTCAAAGATTAAAAGGATAAAATAGAAGAGTGTCTTCGTTATACGAACAACTCGGTATTTTTAAATCATATTTTTACAACCGCTCAGTGGATTACCATGGAATTTGTGTTTGTATTTTTGTTTCAATGCATTTTCTTTAAAAGGACGTTCGTCAAAATTATAGTGCATGTGAACTATAAATGTTCCATTTATTTATTTATTTTGAAACTCATAAACATGTCATGTTAATACTTATCACTATAGTTATGCCATCTCTCATTAATTAAAACACAGAGTTCTGAAGATTCTGAATAAGCACTTGAAGAGCGGGAGTTGGCCTCT
>JAODAF010034351.1:0-11853 GCA_027574765.1 Molpadia intermedia
GGTCTTGACTCGGACTCGGATCCTGGGGACTCGGTCTTGGTCTTGGTCTCGGATCCTGGGGACTCGGTCTTGGTCTTTGTCTCGGATCCTGGGGACTCGGTCTTGGTCTCGGATGTTGTGGACTCGACTACAACACTGACTTTGACGTATCTATTCGTCTAACCACACTGCTTTAAGTAGATAAACCTGCATGTAGGTGGGAAACACTTGAGCGATACGGCAATAAACAGTCGTCGTTGTTTGTTTAATTACGCTGCAGTAGGTCTCAATCGTGATCATTAATCCTATTAATAACTGCAAACCACTAAGATTACTCTGTGCTTTGTTATTCATGTTTCACTTTCTAGCTAAACTGTAAGTGAAACTAGCTAAACAGTATGGCATAGACCAAAAATCACAAGTGAACAAGTAGCATGCAGGAATACAATTTTGTCACATTGAAACTTTGGAATTAAAAATCTAAGAGAAAGCTTTATGGGAAACGTATAGAAATGTATTGAAATTGTTGAATTTGTTATAATATTTAGTTTGATGGACTAAATATGATTTTGTTGAGTCATTCTGATGTAGCTTAATCACGTGACTTTTCGATTTCATCTAACGTTTACTAAAACATAAATAACAGCAAACTAAGGAAATGTTTATACATCCGTCTTTGATAATTTAATAAAAATAATATAATTAAAAGGCTCGCTATTTCTTGAGGAATAATATAAATAAAGTGCACAATCTCTTGAATGATATGAGTAAAGATATCTGTTGGAGAATAATATATATATTAATATATATATATATAACAGTTTATCCTTTGCGTAATAAAACTACGAAGAAAGCTATCTATCTGTAATATGAATAAAGTTCTCGGTATCCTGAAGACGAAAGATATATAAATTTCTTGCGTGCATGATTTCATAATATCAATATCTCTAAAAGAATAACATGTAGAGCTATCTTTAAAGGATAATATCAATAAAGCTCTAGAGCACTTGAATAATAATAATAATAATATAAATAAAACTCTCTATCTCATCGTCTCTATAATATTGAAAAATAATAATATGACTAAAGCTATCTATATCATGATGAATAACAATATCAATAAAGCTATTGATGCTATGACGGGTGATTTATGAATAAAGGTCTATGCCTCTCGAATAATAATATGAATAAAGGTCTCTATATATAATGAATAAAGGACACCGTCTCTATCACTTGAATACTAATAATATGAATAAAGTTCTCGCTTGCATGATTTAATAATATGAATATCTCTTGAAGGATAACATGAATAGAGCTATCTATTTCTTGAAGGATAATATAAATAAAGCTCTCGAGCACTTACATAATAATAATATAAATACAACTCTATATCTCTATATATAATGACTAAAGGTCACCCTCGCTATCGCTTGAATAATAATAACATAATGAATAAATCTCTCTATATAATGATGAATAATGTTATCTCTTTATCTCGTATAATAAATGCATGATATAAATAATATATATCTCTCGAATAATAATATGACTAATGGTTTCTATCACTTGAATAATATGAATAAACCTGTCTTTCTCTCTGGTAGTATATTATGGATAAAGGTCACCGTCTCTATATCTTAAAAAATAATACTCTAAATAAGTAAAGCTCTTTATAGCCTATATAATGATGAATAATAATATGAATAAATATATATATATCTCTAGAAGTATATTATGAATAAAGGTCGCCGTCTCTATATCCTAAAGAATAATCAAATAAAGCTCTTTATATATCATGACGAATAATAATATGAATAAAGATATATATCTTTCTCTAGAAGTATATTATGAATAAAGATCACCGTCTCTATATCTTAAAGAATAATCAAATAAAGCTATTTATATATCATGACGAATAATAATATAAATAAAGATATCTCTCTCTTTCTCTCTAGAAGTATTTTATGAATAAATGTCGCCGTCTCTATATCTTAAAGAATAATAAAATAAAGCTCTTTATATATCGTGACGAATAATAATATGAATAAAGATATCTCTCTCTTTCTCTCTTCTCTCTATAGAAGTATATTATGAATAAAGGTCGCCGTCTCTATATCTTAAAAAATGTATGTAATATCTTGAATAATATAATAAATAAGGCGTTCTATCTTTTCCATGTATGATGTTCGTTATAAAAAAGCCCCAGCTGAGCTGCCTTTTGATCCGTTATTTCACTGATTCACGCAATATGGTTGCATATGATTTCCTGCTTAAATGAATGATTGACTGATATGTATGTGTATAAATTAAATTAACTATAGCATCATATCCCGCCATTATACAAGTTGCATAAAATTGACATTGTACATATTGGTTCACATACATGCATTGATGCGTAATCACAAATTGCCAATGTTGAGTTTTATAGGAATTTCAAACGACTATTTTTGTTGCATCTAATACACTCGGAACAGAAACTGTTAACGTTAGCAATATTATACAATAACAATAGATAAATTGTTACTCTGTTTAATGCTTAAAACACTGTGAATTTTTAAAAACCGAATTTGAGAAGGAGAAATAACTAACCTTGAATGGAGTTCAAAGTAACGCCACGAAATGTCGACAGGCCATATATAACCAGACGTATAGCATGCGTCTACGCTAAGGCAACACACTTTGATCAATATATAGTATGCCCAACTCTGGTGATCGTACCAAACTGGAATTTACAAATTTAGGTCATATATTTCTATTGGTATATAGGCACCACTAAGGATATCGATTTTGACTATTAATACATTCTAGCAACAATTACTTATTATAGGCTGCCGTATGTTAGACTTCCTTCAACAGTACGTTTCACACGGATAGTGAATACTTTTGACAAATGCTCGAGACGACATTTAGCTCGGTAAACTTCTCAAGATATGACCTTTTATATCGATTAAAATCAATGATTGAGATAAAAGACATACCGGCATCACAAAAGAAGAAGAAAAGAAAATGATTCTATGGAACAATGGTTAACGATAATTTAATTAAATGTGAAGGGGCAGTCTAACAGATGGGATGCACGGGTTTAGTGACGATGAAGGGTTAATAAGACTGCAATGTTTATTGATTTATAAAGAGTTAAGTTACGGATCATGGATCTCGTTCAGATCATTGGTTCACATTAGTAAAAGAGAATCTACTCGTAAGGAGAATGACGTATTTCAGCACGTGCATAATATGTGTAAGTATTAGTGACTGTATAGTAATGTAATGATTAATTCTTATTACCATTAGCGATTCGTATCCGAAATGGTGAATTAGACGGGTACTCCGTCAGAGCAGTTCTTACGGGGTAGAATGGAATCTCCGAAATTTCCACTTCTTCTAGCAAAAAAGCAGACCGGTCATGCTTTGGTAATTGGTAGGTGAATATCTAGATCGTCAGCTTTCATACTGAGGCCTACCATGAACAAGGAATAAACATTAAAATAACTTTCTTTTGTAATGCTAACATTATCAAATTTAATTAAAAAGTCGCATGGTAAGTCATTGGAGAAATTAATGGTGTCAAAATTAGGTTACGTCGACTGACTAGTTTGGTTAGAAATATGACGTCAGCCCGACCAGACCCTTATAAGAGGGTTTTAGGTGACGTCACATGTTAACTACATGAATATGCATTACATAGTTGACAGTACAATCACCACTGCATACGTCATACTGGATATAGAAACGTTGAAACCAGGTAACGATGTTCAGAATAGGTTTTCGTAACTTTTTCTATCTCTTTGAACAAACAACATTACATTAAAAATATAATAATGAATAATAATAATTCATAATTACATTAATTAAATAACCGTACCAAGTTTCACGTGGACGGTATATGATATGAAATAAATGTTTAAACCTATAAATAATAGTATTACCTTACTAATATAATACTATATTTATTTTAACAATATAATAATATAATTTAATTTTAATAATAAGTTATATGAGAAATAACTAGGCCTATATAGCATTTCCTGATACAAGTTATTTTTAATTGATATTTATAACCATTTTTTCAAGTCTCTAATAATTTTTATTAATATACGGTATATGAGTCTTTTTAAACACAATACTGCTTTAAGTCTGTTCGGCATTGTAGCAATCTCAGACTATACAAAAGAAGACATCTGTCTATTTAAAAATATATATAAATATAGTTACCAGCCTACCAACTGAGCACAAGAAATCGAAAGCACTTGTGTCAAGGTCACGACAAAAATCATCCACACTGGGCATTTGATCGTCTCGAGTTACACACATTATAATAATCGGCAAGCTTACTTAGCCCTAAGGAGATGTACAGTTTTTTGGACAAATATACTAGTAACTTAAACTGGCCTAAAATAAAAACATTTGTAAACTTTTGAAGCAAACCGACCGAGCAGTCTTTTGTGCAGCGTCTCCGTTGGGTTGTCAACGCAGACGCCGGTTCAATATATATAGAAACGCTATAAAGATCATATAATATATACAACGAAAAGAATTTGATCTTAATTTGCATATATATATATAGGCCTATATATATAATGAGTGATTGAGTGATGACTATACCGACGATGGCAGACACAACGAATTTGATTTATTTTCAATTTTTTGTCGATATTAATGAGAAATTCGACCCAAGTACTGGTACCTTGCCTTTATGAATTAATATAGGATATATACGTGTAAGCTATATAACGAAAGGAGTTTGATTTATTTGCAGATTGTTGTCGATATTAATGAGAAATTCGCCTTTATGAACAAGGGACAGAATTTTTGAATTTTGGGGACTGATCGGTATACGAACAGGACTCGAACCTGTATCTGTTGTTTATATGTACAACTGTCTCAGCCATTTAAGCTAATAGGCCTATATACGGTACTATAGTATATACATAAAAAAAGGTAATGCTCAACACCAACATAAATTAATGAAATTTTAAATATTTCGGACCCCATATAATGTCATTATTTTTTTCAAGACATATAATTTTAGGAAGACTATAAGCCTACATTTCGGCAAAATGTGAGAAAAATAATCAAACAATATAATTTAATTATTTATTTTGAAATTACATTTTATAACTGCGAAACGAATGGATAAGTGAGTATTCGTGTTCAGTGTCGAATCACAGTTATTCGAAATTCGGATATATTACGTTTCAAAATTGAAATACTAAAATATGGATATACGTACGTCCCTAGACTAAATTGCATAATTTCTAAATTGAATAAATATTGATTTAATAATAATAATATGTACACGGTACTGTGTTATCAGTAAGGGTGTCTGTATGTCACTGTTATGAAAACTTTATTTCATATCTGTACTTTACTGCTTTAATAATTATATTATACTGAAGTAAATGCATGAATAACTTACCTGATATGTTATTACACTTTTATAATGTTAATACTACTTAACAGGATTTAAAATATCTACCATAGACGGTATAATAATTAAACATATTTAAGTAAAAACATATTACCCGATGAAAGCAAAACCGATTTGCATATCCAGGGAATGCAAAAATATGTAAAATCCTCTGAGATTTAACAATAAATATCTAAAACGGATAAATCCAACTTGATCATCGGTATAAGGTTCATCCACCTTTACTCTTCGATGAAATTTCCGTCAAGTTTTTGTGTAAATTTTTTCGTATCCAAAACCAACTTTTGAACTCTTTCCGAAGCTTGTTGACCAGCGTTTTATCTCCACGAGGTTTACGCCGTAAATGAACGGGACGGAGAACGGGAAACCTCCAGGTGTGTTACTAGTTACGAGACTGCGTGTCTCCGAGCGGGCTTATTGGCCAATACAACAACATACATGACAGTCGCGTGTAGGTATGGGCGGCTCTACATAGCCTAATCAATTGAAGGTGTTACGCATATGGGATGTCCTACCGAGGTTGAGATTTGTGTTACAACTTAATAGCCCCGAAGACGTGAGGTGACGAGTGAAGGACAGTTAGAACAGTCCCAATAAATATCAGAATAAAAACATGGCACGACGGAGGGACATGTTTGGTAGTTTGTTTTTAGTTTAACGCATATTACGGAGAGATAACAATAAAATATTATTTTATATTAAACTAATATCACTTATTGCATGCATGTAACGAATGATAGCAATATAAATTTATGTTCGTATTATTATGTTTTAAATCACGATGAAACCAGTGAGGTTGAATGATATATAAAGACCTAGGATTGGTGGAATGGGTCGGTAAAATGATGTGTTCGTGGATTTTGATGGTCATTGTACTATCATATACAAGTACGGTACCACATAAAAGGATAATTCATAAATTCATAATTAATCATTCATAATTATAATACTTTAAATTAATGTGTTGTAAGCGCCAGATAGCCTATATGCATTTAAAAGTTGTCAACGATTTGCATCAAAATGCATCTAAAGTTTAAATTTAAACGAATTATATAAAAGATTGAATAAATTATGTTTTTTTCAGACTATTACAAGAACAGTGGGAAAATGTTAATGTTTGTAATGCTTGTCGATATAAACTTCGGAATTCAAAAAACTGTTGACGGGGCGGCGAGTTGGGAATGTGCATGTAGGCTATGTGTGTGAAGTTGGTCAATGTTTAACTAGGGCCATACTCCCACTGGGCAACCATATCTCAGATACAATTTAAGTAGTTTATATATATATATATTTGTATAGATGTATATTTGTGTGGAAAGTAATTTCTAAGGGGATCATCTCCTCACCCCCCTCCCCCCCCCCCTCGTTGATGTATGAGAGACCGGACGGAAAGACAATGTGTGAATTTAGCTGCCCCCTTACTTGACACCCTTACTTGACCCCCTTTGAATAGAGCTAAGTAGAACAGAAAACACGAGAAGTGATACAATCTAAACTAAAACATTTGTTTACCTCGCATTGATTACCTATACGGAGATACAGGGTAATGCATATACCACAGATATTAAACACACGGTGCAAATGGTAATTTATCATAAATAAGCAGAGTGGAAAATTTGTCGTTGCCGACCCTACTGGGACTACCAGGGCCTCCTGGGACTAGCAGGACCTCCTAGATTATGTGAATTTAGCTGAAATTACTATCGTTTGAATATACATAAATTTATAAAATACACATCCCAGATTAGAAAATACGCTACAGTGAAAACGGTAGACCCCCGCTCAACATAAAGGTTCCACTGTGTATTTTCTGAAGGGGAGGTGGTCTTGCCTGACCAAGGATCTTTCTTTGATACTTTATACATATCGTCCTTTTCGTGAACGCCCACCCTGGTAGGCTATGATCTAATTGTAACACCTTTTTTAAAACGTGCCAATATTCCCACAAGCCCCTCGTTAATTTTATTAGTTTTACAAATTGAAAGTCAGGTGTCGATAATCCCCTTCGGCTATCGTCCTTCGGTCACGTGACTTAGGGACACCCGTGTCCTACGCCACACCCCGACTACACCGGTGGAACCCCAGCAAGATCTCAAGGAGGCCAAATTTGTTTTTGATTTTTTTTCAAGGTCACTGCTTTAAAGGAAACGAAAATGATTTGAAAGATCTTGTGGTTAAAATGACGGCAGTTCTCGTGGATATCAAACGGCTGGGAAAACTGTCAGCTGGGTAATCGGTAACAGTTGCTCTGCGTGACTTCTTGTGAAACGTTTAGATGTAATTGTATAAATTAGTTTCCCTTTTTGAAAACGATATATATAGTTATCAAACAAACAAGTAGGGCTGACCACGCAACGAACTTGAACGTCAATTAGGCTACTGGTAAGAGCAAGATGTTAAGTCTTATAAGTTTACGAAAAGTATATTGATTTATATCACAATTGACGTAGATTTCCGGTATAAACAGAAAGCCCGGATGTGACATTAGCAAAACATGAGTAGGGGGCACACCACCATTAGAGTAATGTTCATCCGCCCAAAATGTTGCCGTCGGGAAAAGTGCCTAAAATACTTATTTTAGATGATTTTTAGTGCCGGTTAGCAGAGATCGTGATCCCTTTTTATAGTTTGATGTTGAAGAGTATGATTCAAAGTACACATGGTGTGAAAATTGTGTGGATTTAAGATGTTTTAGACCATTTTAGGAATTTGTCACCGAAATAGTGAAATTACTCAGTCAGAGCACTTCTTAAGGGTTGGGTGTACCTTCCTAAAGTTCAACCTCTCCTAGCAAAAAATCAGATTGGTCATGCTATGTTAATTTGTAGGTTCCATGAATATATAGCTTGTCAGCTTTCAAATGAGGTGTACCATTAACAAACTGTGCCCCCTTAAATCGGACACCCGGTTCTCAAGTTATGGTGGGCCAAATGTGACATGGTTGCTATTTTGGGACAAGTTGTGAATGGGGTAGGGGAACGATTTTAAATTGGACACATGGTTCTCAAGTTATGGTGGGCAAAATGGTGGGCCAAATATTGATTTTGCAACATTTTCTTCATCAAAGGTCCGACATGGATAATATTTGGGGCCAAATTTGGGACATATTGGGCCCAAATTATTATTTTTTGAGTGATGAATAACACATCATTTAAATTGTAATATTCCTCTAAGCAAGGAACCATGATGCCCTTGGGCTCTTCTTTATATTATCCCATTTTATAGATTTATAAGCATTCATATTGTAAAATACAACCCAATTTACGTGAAACCATATTTTGACTGGGCATTTCAAAATGTTCTTGCTCGACCATGTTGCCTCAATAATATGCGTGATATGGGCACTGATGCTGCATTGGTATAAGTTTGCAATATTGTGTTGAATTACGAGAGACGTAAACTATCCTAAAGGGTGAAACAATATAGCTAATAATATATAATAGTTAAAAATTGTTTTTTAAAACCATTATAAACACTGATTCTGGGGGTAAATGTCACACACGGTAGTTTGGGGTATGTTCTCTGTCCTCCGCAGCTGTTCTAAAAGTTGACGAAACTACTGCTCTCCATACTGATACTGCAATAAGGCGCTACAACCCAAAGTATTCTTCTCCCTTCTCATGACTTACAATCCTATATATCCCTTTAACCCAATCAAAAAATGTATATATGCTTCAACACACAGTACCTACACATGTTGGCAACCTTCTCATTGTATATCATTACACCCATCCACTGGACTTGAAATGCCCAGCTGAAAATAGACTGTGTTTGTTTCCAAACAATAGGTCTAAAGTAGATAACATCCCAGATGTTTACATTACAAAAACTGGACTTGAAATACCCAGCTGAAAATAGCCTGCTTCTTCGAACAATTGGACTAAACTAGATAACATCCCAGATGTTTACATTACAACACTGCCCAGCTGAAAATAAACTGCTGATATAGGCTTAAAGTATACAACATACCAGATGTTTAAAACCAAAGGTAACATTTAAAGCAGCATAGTATTGCATAAAACAGTAATGTGATACTATTTTTATTTATCATCTATGTCTTTATTTTTTTTTTTAGGAATTTCCTGGGCATGACACTGGTACTTAAGTATTTAAAATAAACGTGCTGTTACACTACTGTCTGTTTTACTTCTCATTCTGTGAAATCACATATAGATATCACCACTTAAAACAAATTATACATCATGCCCTGCCCACTTATTAATATTCATAAGACATAAACTAAAATCATCACATATCACCTACTACTCATAAGTACTCACAAATAGTAATAATCCAAACTGTTGTTATTAAGATATTGTGTCTATAAGATCAAGGGCACAGACAAACATACAGACAAAAACACATGCACTCTACAAATAATTGTAAAAAATACTTTATATTGGAAAGAGGGTAAAAATAACCACGAATAGCATTGATAATTTTTTTCAATATATGCATCGTTATCAATTTGAAAATGATGCTTTTTGACAAAAAATTCTAAATCCCTAAACAACTTTATGGGCTGAAGTTAAAACATGCTATATACCAAAAATTGAGAGAGTAATAGCGTTTTAAGTGAATCACAGAGAATCAAACCGAACATAAATAAAACTGTACACTTACACCAAATTTCACCCCCATCATGCTAAAGATGAAGGAATGAGAGCAACTCTAAAACGTTGACACAAATTTCACCCGAACGGTTAGAAGGCATGTGAGTTAACAATATCTTGCCCATTCTGGTGGTCAAACTTTAGTTCAAACTGTTCAATGAATCATCAATTGGTTGGTTCTTTAAACAAAGCACCTAATGTTGATTGGTCAACAATTTGGATTGACAAGCGGTGGATTAGAAAGGGCAACTTCTAAGTATATGCAACACACATTACACTTCTCTCTAAAAATTCAGAATCAAGTCAAGAGCCTAGCAGGCACTACGGTCCCTTGATTAGTGGAATATCGAGTTAAATTCAGCATACTGAACCGAACTGAAGTCTTATAATGCGGTATATAATATGGTATGTTAGGTACCGGTTACCAAAGTGCGTTATTTGTTATCACTACAACTACAGTAAAAACCAAAATACATGCACTGCGTAAACTTCCTTGTTTCTTGTGCATTCATCAATTTGTGACAAGTTACTACACACCAAACATGGCACCAAACCAACATCCTAGTAAGATAACTTCACAAGCTTTATCCAGCATATTACTATTTGCCCACTGAAATAACGCACACACATGCATGTGCATACACACACTGACTCAAGTCAGTTTGTACTCAACAATCTCAGTATGTAAGTACCATTAATAATCTTCAAAAAAGGAAAGAAGAAAACGACAGTGTACTGGATTGAGAGAGGATTTTCATTATATCCGTTATGAGACATAAGTTAGAAGTAGAGGAGAGTGTAACGCTGTGACGGCATGAGGTGCCAGTGGCAGTTCCCATTGGATACGTGTTAGAGCTAATCTACTTTACCTTGAAAAGAATTGCCTACCTTGAATGGGATGAGCCGGGAGCCCTGCAGACCATTGTCCACTAAGCAGGATCAGGCTTAATGTAATCATCTTAAAGTTATGTAATGTCAGGGACGATTACTTAATAGTTGGCCCTGTATATGATTGTTCAATTGTTGTTTGTTGGGAGGGTTTGGTCTAGCCTCATGTTTCTCTTATTTAGTTGTCACTGCAATAGGGGAATTAATTATCCTTTCAAGTCCTGATCTCCTTGGGTTACTGAAGGGGTTAATCTTATTGTTATTAGGGGTCATATGAAAACGGTGTTGTAAACACACATGAGGGAGAACAATTTTGGTCCTGGCCTGAGACAGATCAGAGCTGAGGGACAGAAGAGTAGTAGTCTTTAGGTTTTAGAACAGGATGTCTCAGACAGTGAGTGTAGGCAGGCCAAACCAGGTCCCTAAGGCCACATTACGTCGACGCAGCTGAGTCAACCATAGAAAATAATTCTTTAATTACCATAAGTCTAAAGGACACTAAGTTTATCTTTATTATTGTATGTTTTTCAGAAGGACACTTTGAACTTGTAAGTCATTTCCACTAATTACATAACCTAACATTTGCTACTCTAGACCAAGATCCCACCCTGCAGGTTTTATCGCTACCATCGCTGAATGATTACTCGTCATGTCACTTAAAATGTAAACGGTGTTACATTATTATAATTAAATGGCTGTCTACTTGAAGTTGCAGGCCCGTAGCCCGGTTGTTTACTGGTGGGTATCGTTTTCCCATCTGTTAGGAACTCGCGCTTTTAGGGGAGGTTACCCACTCCCCTTTATTTTTTTTTAATAATTAGGGTGCTTAGATGCATATTGCAATAGTGCAGTATTTTGCAATTCTTAAAGTAAATTTACATTCAAGAATTTTCATTTTTTAGACTGTTCTTCTGTCCGATATTTTTTTTTTGAGGCAGATCTATT
>JAODAF010034462.1:0-11852 GCA_027574765.1 Molpadia intermedia
CAGTTCAGTTTGATTGTTGTGCATATGCGTGATTAAATATTCTAGCATGCCATATATAAATGAAATAATGTGTGTTAATTTTCAGAAGACAACACACTTGGTGAATTCTTTCCAGTGAAGAAGGTGTTAAAGAAGAGATGCATGGGTGGGAAGACAGAGTACCGAGTGAGGTAGCAGGGATACTCCTCAAAATATGATGAATGGGTAGAGGAATCTAGCATCTCCAGGAAGGCCATTGATGCCTTTTATAAAATATAGGTATGTATTTAATATCCTCTATCATATTGCAGGAGCAAAGGCATGCGCTCTTGTCCGTTTAATTGTGTAGACAGTTTCACTGAAATCCCATCACTGATATATTTCAAATTTCAACAGTGTTAGGAGTGAACTGCTGGACTGTGGAAACCAAGAACTCTATTATGAGAAGGTTGCAAAATACAGTATGTTCAAAGTATGTTCATAAGACACATGTTGACATTATACTCATTAAGCATACACAAATCATGCATATTGTAGGGTGTTGGAATATTCATTCAACTGTGAATGTGAGGCAACCGCTCTTATCATTGTTTAGTTAATTATGTCATCTGGTGAGATTCCATTGCTTACGTTAAATGACATGATATGCTAATTAAATTTATCTAACTAGAAATCTTTGTATATATTGCATTGAAGGCAGTTTGTCCCTCCCCCAACATTTCTAGAGCGTCTATGACTTGGTATCTAAACCTAACTCTGTGATGTGAGTATGATGCCTCGCACGAAGAACAGGTTTGTAGTATTTGGGACTAGTATTTAGTTTGGGTATCCATCAACTTGAATGATAATCACATTATGTAGTATTTAGTGGGGTTAACATTCACATGTTGTAACAAAAATGAACCATTAAAATATATAACAAACTCTTATTTCATTTCAACAGATGCATCATGAATAAAAATATACTGTGTGGAATCATATTCTGTTCTGATGTAGAATCAAGTAGTTACCCAAGCCAATTCCCTGTACATTATCTTTTTATCTGTATCCTATCTTTTTATCTGTATCCTATCTTTTTATCTATCCATAGTGATATTTATACAAGGCTCTTCAATCTGTTCATATTATTTAAAAGTGACCATAATGATATTGATGTACATGTGTGACATTTAATGCTGGATGTCTGTAGAATTGGATATGTTCCATAGTATGTAGAATTTAATATATTGCACTTAAAACTTAAATATTTAATATGTCTAATTATCTTATTCTATGTCATCTCACTAATATGCAACCAGTTGTGACAGATCATGACCTCTACCTGGCTGCTGTGGAGTTTGTTTTTGTAAATAATAATTTAGTTCATAGTTATTTAGGTTCTTATTAAATTGCATTATATTAGTTGTAAGTTGTGTTAGTTATTACATGGTACCAGTATTCGTAGTTATTTAGTACCAAGTCACATATACATATCAAATGCCATCACATAATTTGACAAAATGTTTAATAAAGTATTCACTTGAACAGAATGATCACCTTCACTTTTCATAATAATTTATGTTGTGCATGTTACACACTTATGTCATCTATGAAATAAAACAGCATGATTCTATTGTTGAATGGTGATCGGGATGTCAACATAGGTTGCATAAAACTAGCCGTGGGAGAGGCCCACTGCCTTCTGTTATGTATCCATGCATATCAACAGTACAATATTTGTTCATTACTATAATTAATTGAAATCCTCTTTGGATATGATGCAGAAGGGAGCAACAGAATTATCTGTGTCGGTATGTGTGACACCTTAGCTTGCAAGCGCGATATCAAGAAGGGCAAGTTGGATTAATGTCATAATTGGTGTATGACCCCTGTACTTTTTGGTGTGAGTGGGCAGAGCCTAATGTAAAATTCTGGAAATGTCAATCAAACATCCGATTATCTTCATTTTTGATATAGTGATGTCAGTTGATAGTACGCAGGTGCATGCACATGTATTAAACAAATTCAATCTCATGAAAATTCATGTATGGGCAGTGTAGAATATTATCATAGTAGAAATTTCAAGATGACAAGTTGGATTGTACATATGTCAGCCATAATGAGTACATGATACCAATATATCTTATGTGCATTCCATAAAGATTACCGAGTGGGCAGGTGTAATATTCTTAATGAACATCTCACCACCATAACCACTACTGCACATGTATGTGTTCTGGTTCTTATGAGCATTGCATCTTTAAACAATGCAGTGAAGGTTTATAGTGCACCATGCCTATGGAGGTGTCAGAGGCATACATAATTTGGAAAATATGAATAATATCTAACAGAATATGAAGCCTGACAATTAAAGCTACACTATATACATGAGACTAACTTAGGGTTACCACCTATGTAAATGGTAAACCCAGAAGAAAAAATTAGCAGCCTCCACCTGGTTCACCATATTTGTTAATGTGCAGCAAGCTTACAGTATTATATCTTATAACTAACCTACAGTGTGCTACAATCGTTAGACAACCACGTCTTCAGTGTTTCCAGACATGGACATACAACCAATATTCTCCTTAGGCAAATTTCAGGGCCAAGTTTACATGTAAACATGGTCACTCTTTTATTAGTGAAACACATTCTGATAATTATATGGCACATTATATGGATATTTGTTGATAAAAGTCATTAAAACTTTAACATTATAATGCTACACCCAAACAAATGACTTTTCAACCCAGACTAAGGGGCTGAAATCCCAGATGGTCTGGATGAAGACCATAGACTAAATGATTACAGTAATTAGTGTCACCAAGATCTAAGTAACAATCACATGGACTAAACAACTATAAACTCTTCTCTCAATTTATTTTTGTATTGAATGACACATATACAATTTTATTAGACTAATATTAATAGCAATAACAAGGTAATTTACATAGACTGAAACCAAAGAATATAACACATGATCAATACATCTAAAAAATAGAAGAGAATGCACTTGTACAAGATGTAACTTAGTGGAATAAAGTCATTTAAAGTGTTGATGGAGTTCTGCATATAAATTAACTTTCTCAGTAGGCTTGGATTTAGCAAGCTGAACAACCAATCTTTATTGGGAAACTGAGCGAAGATTAATTGTGTGAATACAACGCTAAAATTAAAATACATCTACATACTACCAAGTTTCTATTAAGTTATATACATTCATTAAGAGTTCTATTGAGCAAAACGAATACAATAAATCATACCAAAGTTATCATCATCACCATATAAATACTTAGTATCAAATAGTATAATTAATGAAAATAGGGTTCATGTACTCAGTAAAATGTAGAATATGGACTTCAATCCAATGTAATGTTAATATTTACAAGCTAGCAATACCATTTTAAGTCTGGCACCCTGGTAAATATGGAGAATACAATAATCATGATGTTCCTGCAAACAAGTTTGTGTAGTTTTATCACTGCAGACCACATATGTAGGAAAGTATTATTGAAGTGATATGGATGCTGCTGCTATCATTATTTATTCAATGCTAACAAAAATCCCTTTTGGGGGGAAGGTACAATGCTACAAGTAGCTACATTGTTCTGTGTAATATTTACCATAAACAAATTTACATTGAGTAATACACAATTACAATATTGGGACATGTGTAGAAAATAATTTAATATCACGTTTCTTGTGACCTATTGTATCAGAGATGGAGTTGCTATTAGGTCAATGCAATGCTGATATGGGCAAATACCACAAAAATACTGTAGCTCAGTTGGTTCCTTTCCACGTGTGATGGTAGTTGTAGCCTGCTCTATTGATTCCCTGAACCAATCTTCGTGTGACATTGAAGTTATTAATTTTTTTATATGATAAGTCATACAGTGTGGTTCATCATCCGGCAATTGAAAACTTTTTACATCGTCGGATATAATTAACATCTGACAAGATTCTGTGTATATTCTGTAATACATATACCTAGGGTAAGAGGTAGCATCCATACCTAAAAGATAAAAGGAATATAAATACCAAATTATACAATAGACCAAAAAACAATCATTCTTAATTATGTTTTAAAATTTAGAGTATATCTACACTGTCTATATTAGCTGTTCGGAATGGATATTGACCTTTATTAGAGACAAATTTGTTTTGTATCCAATATATAATATTATCCAATTACCTTCATACTTGAAATCTCATTGATATGCCTAATTTTCAACAACAGCATGAAGTTACTTCATGTACAGACTGCCTGATTATTATTGGTACACTCAAGAATATTAATTAGTCAGTGGAGTTGCAATATTAACTGAAACATTCATAACTTGGCAATATTGTCTCTATTTTTCTTAATACTTTACATATATGGTGCAGTTGGTTGAAGTTCAGTACATAATCATCTTATAAATAGGCATGGCCCGTTATGATTCAGATTGTAAAAACTTGCAGACACAGTTACTCAGTAATGACACAAATGACTTGTTAAAAGACCTGTTATGGTGATACTGGTTGATCATGGTAGAGAGTGTAATAAATAAATGAAATCACATTAGTATTTCTGACATGTGAGATGACAAATCTTATGGAATGCCAAAAGGGTCACGAAATATGACGATCATCTAAATTTACATGTTCATCATCTAAATTTACATGTCCGTCATCTAAAAATACACGCCCATCATCTAAATATACACGCCCATCAACTGAAAGCATACGTTCATCATTTAAATTGATATGTTGTTGTATGAACTGACACGTTGCGTACTAAACTTTTACGCGACCTCTGGCATTCGACCTCTTCTTGACTAGCGTGTGCATGGTTTGTCTCATATTGTAAATATCCCATCCCGTAGGCAATGGGAGGAGTAGGAAAACCCATCGGGCCCGGAGAACCTGTGGTGGGGAAGAAGGGTGGGGGCACAGGCGCCTACACGTTTGCCTAGTAGTTATACTATAATAAAAGGTAGGACAAATTGCCGCATATAGCAACGATATAAACTTATGACAGCTAAAACGTCTGGCCCGTCTTTACAACTTAGTACAGTTTAAAAGTCTTGGTCGATTGGCTAGGATGTTTAGATGAAACAGCATCTTCAGAGAGTCTGTCTACTGTAAAAAAAAATCTTTCTTTGATCAAAAAGGGCACCTTGGTCATGAAGAGAGGGGGCGGGGGTTCTGACCAAATGCCCTCCTGTATCATAGAGTTGATTTTAATTAACAAATCCACAACAATATGACATATTTCAGTAACAGTTTATCTGGAAGTTTGAAACCTTGTCCATATACCTCTCCAGGTTGGTTGTGTACTTTGTTTTGTGGTTGGGTTGTTGTGTCGTTGTGTTCCTGTTTTCTGGTAGTTATTGGCTCGGCCTTTGTCGTTAATTACGGTATTCAATCACAAACTGCTTAATAGAGCGGGTTATGTTTTTCTTTGATTTTTGATATTATATTTAAGCTTCCGGGCCCAAGGAATTTCCCAGTTCCTCTCATCGCCAACGGAATGGGATATTCACAATAATAAGAGAAACGACACAACATGGTAGTCGAGAAGAGATCGAGCGCCATCGCGTACAATTTTAGTATGCAACGTGTCAGTTCAGACAACAACGTATCAGTTTACATGATGCACGTATGCTTTCAGATGATGGACGTGTAGTTTTAGATAATGGACATGTAACTTTCGATGATGGAGTGATGGACATGTAAGTTAAATGATCACCATATATGGTGACCATTTTGGCGTTCCATAGCATCATATCGGTATAAACGCAGCGCGCATATATACTTATAACTGGAATTCGTAATAAATGGAACGCCATATCACCTTTAGCAGTCATTTGATATGGTGGGAGAAAAAGAGATGTGATCATTCTATGCGTAACCTGCTTTCAAGATTGAAGATAATTTATTTGAAAATAAATCAATCATGACACTTCCTTGGTGGCAACACCTACACTCGTCGAACCCTCACTCAAGATTTGTTGGATTGCTGACATTATCCCGGGGGTCTTTCCTCATCGTTTGCGTTTCTCATGATAGTTGATAGTTTCACCAAAACCATAAAGTCACCCACGTATTTGCTTTGCTCATTTTAACAATTCTTTTATGCATGATTTGATCTTCATGACAAATGCGTCCTACATGGCACCGCCGGTCAAATCAGTGGCGGAGGGTTATTTGCTTATTTAGGTACCCCTTTGCGGATGGCTTGGAGCCATGCGGGACCGCAATGTGACCCAATAAAAATATAGTGTCCTCGTTCATAGTCACAACAATACATGTAGTATAATGTGACATCGTGAAACATTGAATAGTGGCGTTGAGCTGCTAGAATGTACAATTGCCATTGTTAACTTTAAAGTTCATTTGGTGTACTATAGTTACCAGTAGTAAGCACATATTTATATAATGATGATAAAGTACATTCAAAGCTTTATTAATCGTAGTTAAACCCTACCCCCTCCCAAATATTGAATAGTGGTGTTGAGGATATACAATTCATATTGTGTCTCGACAGTGTCCAGAACGTTTCAGATATTACTGCCATATCTTTATATGCCATCGTTAGTATATAAAATACATATACACCCATTCGTCACGGTGTAAATACATGCGGAATAATTAATGTGTGTATAATTGTGTAGCGGCATTTGCAGCAAACCTACTAAAATATAGACTTGCACAAGTCTCTCGTGTTGGCCACAGACCTGTCCAATTTCTATATCGACTGGTTTCTTATTAGTTTGATAGGGCGCCCTCTGTCCATAAGTTCGATATCTCACAGATCTCTCAACTTATATAACTGAGGTCGCGCTATTAAGAAAAATGGCGCTAATTCGGTAAAACAAACACGAGAGACTTGGGCAAGTCTAACTAAAATACTGCTTTGCCGCATGATGACAGCAGTTAATCAACAAAATATGAATCTATCTGTACAGTAATATTTTAGTGTGTTGTTGTTCCCATTTGAAACTCCAGTATTGCGCCATGGCGTGACACGTTCACATACCATACGAGTCCAATTTATTAACAGACGATTCAGTCCTACCTAACATTTTCTTGGAATATTACCGGAAATGTTTAGCTCTAAAACTAATATTCTTCTTCATCTCGTAAAACATATGAATAGATAATAAAAGTACGTCATTATCACAAAGTTCTTTGAAATACACCTGAAACAAACAGTTCGACTTGGCCAATGTTTATATTGCCATATATCGTGACCAGTTTTAACTGTTTACGATCACAATTAGAATCGATTCGAGAAATTTGTCAAATATCCCTCCTAACAATAGTGTTCTTCAAAATAATGCGTGACGTCACGTGTATTTCTGGCGATCATTCAGCTCGATAACACGACCATATCTAATACCCCACATCCCGTCCCTTATTAAACCGATGGTTGGATCATTTTAGCTTATACGTTAATGCAGTACGTTGATTGGCCATATATCGATGTCGATAACACGACCTTATCAACACCACTTCCCTTCCTTTTCTAAATAGATCAGTGGTTGGAACATCCAAAGCTTAGTTTATTGCATTCGTTGATGTGATAGGCTTTGCCATAATTATATCCCCACTTCAATTCCTTATTAAACCGATGGCCATATATCCTCACTTCCCTTCCCATTATAAACCTATGGAACATCCAAGTTTAGTTAAATTAATGCAGTCGTCGATGTGATAAGCTTGGTCATAGTTGTCTTCGATGTCGATAACACGACCATATCCACATCACTTCCCTTCCCTTTATAAACCGATGTGATACGCTTGGTCATAGTTGTTCTGATTGTCGGTACAACGACCATATTCCCTACAGTCCCTTCCGTTGCCGATGGTTGGTAAAACCAGTCTTAGTTTAATGCAGTCGCTGAAGTGAAGAGCTTTGCCATAGATGTCTTCGGTGTCGCCAACTGGACCGTATACCCCCCCCCCCCCTTCCTTGTTTTAAGCTGGAACACCCAAACTAGGTTTATGTATTCGTTTAGTTTCCTCGATGCCAGTAATTGTTTTCCTTTTTCTTATTTTTTTCTAATTTGCTTTTATCAAGACCAAGTTTTGAAGTGGGTGGGTATAATATACTTCTATAGGGGGAGAATGTTTTAAATATACACAACATTGACTTTCGGAGGGTTACTTAAAAGTTGGCTTTCTCGAATACCATATATACTTGCACATATTAGTACGGTTTTAATTGATTAACTTAAATTTTGGAAGAATAATAATAAATTTAATGTGCGGTTTGTGAGAAGGGTGAACTTTATGATGTTTCGAGATAATTGTTCGCCGAATGAAGACTGAGAAGTCGAACTAAACCCGGTATCTTCTACGGATGATAGAAAAAACACTTGACGTGACGCATACTACACTTTGATTCAGTGGATTTTTAGAACCAGCTAACGAAACTTTAAAATGTAAAAGGCTGAGCACTTCTAATTAGAACATTGTTCATGCGCCCAAACTGTTCACCTTCGCTAAAAGTGCCACAAGGTATTTTAAAGGAGTTTTTACGGCATATTTTTAGTCATTATCATTGATTTTTATTCCTGGATATTAAAGAGCACACATGAAAGAACTTGGAGGTGATTTAGGAATTGAAGTAAGCGGTCAGTACTATCCCAACCATCCACCGGTCATGGGGTATAGAAAGTTGCTAGGCCTATGACTTCAGGACATCAGCTATTACGCGATGTGTACCATGTACCAGTTGGAAACCTCTACAGTACACAATTAATTTAATGTGTAAGTCAATAATAAGAATAATTAGTAGGGCACAACCAACAATTGCCATGCAGGTCATGCGCGCTGCGACGCTGAGTGGGCGTGTAAGACTATTTTCCGTACTCCGCTATCATCCACAGCTGTTCAATTTGATCATGGAGGCCATTGTAAGTTTAATATAAGTTCTTATAAGCCATATTTTATTCTTGGATCAGAAAATCATACGACGAACATAAATCTCAGTCAACTGAAATTACCATATAGCAACAATGTGCTACGGTATATTTATAGAGCGGAATTCCTGCTTACACAATATATTTATTTTGATTCATAACTCGAACACTCCCCCTATGTCCATATATCTCACAACTTTATTGATCTGTCTCTGGGTGGCCGCTAGCCCGTAATTTTCTTCTGTGAACCATCGAAGACAAATTCTGCAGAAACCCCCGGTCTGCCACGAAAGTATAGGTAGCACTGCCCTACTTAGAAAGCGGTAGTAAATGTGTGAATTAATCTTCCTTGCAGAGGAAGCGAGTTGTCACCGCTGCGAGTTGGCTCTCATCAATTATGTTTAGTTGACAATTTGACTTTTGATAAGTGTTGCGCAATGTTTTACTTACAAACGATACAAGAGGAATTACAAAGTCACACTTAGGATCTAGTCACTGAAGGAATCAGTTACGCCAAAGCAATTACATCCCGGAATCCGCAAATGTTGAATTGCAGAGGCGAGATGGAGTGTCCAGTCTTTTCCTATGGTTCCAAACCAAACACCACTGTCCAGTTGCTACATTATTATACAGTAAATTAATTATATGACGTTACTTATATATTTACACCACTTATTGTGACATTCGTATTTGACATTTGACTTTTTTTACTACGTTTCTATAACCAGTCCTGTATTGCTGACACTACCAGTGGCGTTTCCAGAGTATCTGGTACCCGGGCTGATCGTTCCGTTAGTACCCCCTTCACGAATTTGTTGACCTGGTATTGTATCGTTTTGCGCGATGCTATCTAAGCGGAGCACCACCATCAGTTGGCGCGTAGCGCACAAATAATTGTTGGCTAAAAATACCCCCTAGATCGCAGGAAATAACACTTGCATCTAAACATCCTTTACTTTGAGATCTCATGTCTTAGAATTAGTAAAAGTATGAATAGCTGTGTGGAGGTGACCAAAACACAAAAGCACAATTAACTCTGGTAGAAATTCAAACAAATTTTAGGTTTCTTTCATTTTTTCCAGCACGATGGCACCCCCTTAATACGCCCCTAGACCGTACGGACGTCGCGATTTTTATCACTGTGTATCACCCATTTAGTATGAACCTTACTTTTATAGTTTCGAGGTATCTAATAATAGCATGACAAATATGGATAACAGAATGACCACCTGGTAGCACAAAATGGCAACCTACAAAGCAAATTTATGTGCTAATTTAAAATAGGTTATAGTCTGTCTCCAACAAGGGGCGCCTCTTCAGCACTTCAATTGTGCTGATTACACACTGTCACAGATGTCATATACTGTACCGTATTTGAGGGTTAGTAAGGGCCGAATGTCCTCACCCATTCTAAGCAATCGAAGGTAACAAAATCCTCCCAATAGATGCGTTTCTGGATTTAGGGAACCATGGGAGTATGCGCGTGCCCTCTCACACAATCACAATATAATGTAACACTTCCCCATCGTGGTATAAGGGCTATTATGTTCACTCTCCCTGCGACCCCTTCTAAGAAGGTCCAGAAAACGTTTTTATCACGCCTTCCTCCGATAACCTCCAGAAATCTCTAGTAAATCCCAAAATATACACAACACAACTCATTGCCGCTTTCATCTTTCTAGTCTGACCACGCCATCGCATTTTATTGCTTCCTCTCTAAGGCCTCATTACTCTATGCCAATGTCCTAGTATAATAATCAATGGAATCTTCCCATAGCTAAATTCGACTCGCTTTTCCCGCCGTCTGCAGCCCGCGACGCACCCCATTGACCCCAGTCACGTAACCACGTCAGGTATAAATATTATGAAATTTGATTCCAGTAGACACACTTTTCTCGATGTTGGGTTGATTGTCATTGAACTTGTTTTATGGATCCCTCGTGCCCCGTCATCTGAAGAGCAGTTACACCTGTGGAATTCCAGACGTTTCTCTAGCGGTCATAGTCTCCGTTGTTCTATTTGGCTGTCACCCCATTTGTATTCGTTGCCATGATATCGATAAACTTGGAAAGATCAATAACGAATTCTATTCAAAATTGATAAGAGAATGGCGAACCGGATATCGGTTTATCGCATTTTAATAAGTGATATAGCGTAATAACATGAAATATTAAGTCGTTCTTCGTGGTTCAATACAAGGCAAGTTGTCACCAAGTTTTTTTTTTATTTAATCCACATTACATTTTAGTCACCCGAATACCCACTAAATATCGTAAAGCCGACAAACAAACTTGATTTTCATGACTCCAAACATGAAATTATCTTATTCAGCTCATGATCCACAAACATATCCCCCTCCCCCCACTTTAAGCATCGGCCAGTCTACTATAGAACCATCCATAGTTGTTGAAAACATTGCTGTTTTTATGGGCTTTCAAGTTGCTGATCATGTTATCAAAGCTGCACTCATAGCTTTCAGAACATTTGCCTTGTTCATCGCATCCAGCCTTGTGATATTTCTGTCAATAACTCTTCGAACTCCAACGTGTACAACCACTCGTCTAATGACTTGTGTTCCACGATCACGTCATAATTATATCACATGTTTTACGCAATTTTCACTAGCTCCCAATGAAGATGCGCATCATAAGATTCTTCTCCTGATCTTATCTTTTTAGTTATTCACCATTTTGTTCCTACCCGGATCTTAAGATCATCAAGTCAATGTCTCCATAACCATAGTCATGTTTCTTCATAATTCTCTGGTCATAGAACCATGAACGCAGTATATTCTTCTCCTGGTCTTATCTTGAACTCTCTCCAAGATACTTATCAGAGGTTCTTCACCATGTTGTTTCTACCCGGACCTTAAGATAATCAAGTCAGTGTCTCTCTAACCCTAGTAATGTTTCTTCATAATTCTCTGGTCATAGAACCATGAACGCAGTATATTCTTCTCCTGGTCTTATCTTGAACTCTCTC
>JAODAF010034573.1:0-11851 GCA_027574765.1 Molpadia intermedia
TCGGGGAAGAAAGTAATCAAAAAAAGGATAAGAAGAGATAGGGCAGGGCATGCTATAGTTGTTGAGGGGGGGAAAGGGGGGGGGGAGGGTGGGGGGGAGTGGTGCAGGGAGAGTGGTGCAGGGGGAAGTCCACTTAGCCTTGGAGAGGAATGAAAGAATAATAATGAAAAATAAAGAATGCATAGCATATTACATGGCGATACTTCGATATAGAATTTCTAGAATATTTAGAGCAATCCAGATTCCTGGCTCTTACCTGCTGTGTAGAGGGAGCAGAAAGTGTGACATGAAGACCATCACTGGCTCTGCTAAAAACCACATGAGAATGCCGACAGCAAACACGACATAGAATGGTCTCTTCGTGGGGTAGTCTTTGATGGTGAAAGTAACCCCATAGAGGCACCAGATGGCAGCTGAAACGAGGCACAAGATACGTTAACTTTTATAAAGCATGGACATTATTATATCGTCATTGCAAAAAAATAAATAGATTGATTGCTTCTATCACCTTTGAACGTTTTTGAACGAGTCAGCAGTAATTTACTGAGTTTTAAGATACTGTTCCATTATTTTCAGTGCTCTGTATTCACACAATCCATGTAGATGTCTTCGTAGTTCCGATAAAAATCTTCTTACATGGTCCACCTACTCGATTACGATTCTATGGTGATCGCTCGTTTAAAATTTTGGCCCTGTTCACTGGAATTTATTTCCTCTATCCATTAGAAAATTGACCCCTGTCCATAGCTTCAAATCACAGTTAAAGAAGTTTCTTTTTAAATTTGTTTTTCTTAATTTGTAAGTAACCTTTTGATGTGAAGCGCTTGAGATCATTGCTCTTCTGGAGTTGTATTTAGCGCTATATAAATATTATAATTATTTTTAGTAATTAACAAGATGTTAGCTGTTTGAAAGTTCAATACATTGTGAAAATTTCCAAAGCATATATGTCTATAATAAAAGTTGTGCCTGAAGTATAATCTCATATATAGCAGCTAAAGATGTGAGATATGGAAAAATTTACCCCATATTTGAGGTCCTTTTTGGTGCATTGCGAGCTATGAGCTGTGTGCATAAGCGAAAACTATGCAGTGCAGTTCCGTTTGGGGAAGAGGGGATTTTAGTACAAATGCATTTATTGCTTTCATTTTGTAACTATGGGAAAGCATTTAATATCAGCTAAGAGTGAAACAGTGGATTTATCGCTCAAATTTAGCCAATCAGATCTAGAGTAGGTATAACTTTGTATAACTAAGTAACATACAAGGACAGAATTTGTTAAAATGACAAATGTGAATGGATTATAATATTTCAACCTTTGTATTATTTTGATGAGATGGAGGGAATCTATAAAAGAATTTACTGCATGTTTTCTAGATCATAAATAGAAAATTGAAGGCCGTTTTTGAGCAGCACAGAGTTATATACTGAGCTGAGGTTGACAAATGCATTCATATATGTACCTTTCAATGATATCTTTGATATTCCAAGCCTATTTTTTAGAGGGTAAGATGTTATGAACATATATCTACAATCTTCCGACAAAATTGTGTGGGACAAACCCCGCTCCCCACATCAATGTTGGACTTTTTTGCAGTTTGCTCAAACATTGAATGAGGGGTGTAGGGGAGATCCAAAGCCAATACATGATAAAGGGTAGAGAGTGTCCCTTGAATTTTGTCGAAGATTGTGGATCTAAAATAGCAATAAATAGTTTGTGGATTCACAGTTTAAGATCTAACTGTTGCAATTAATTTTTTGGGAGACATCAAAAATGCTTTGTCGTTCCTCCTACAACAATTGTAAGCAATACCACCTTTTTCATCATAGTGTCTAACCCTATATATGAAACTAAAATTAAATTTGCATTAGAGAATATATCGCCTTAAGTTTTTACACACTTTGTGTTTGACCTTTGTGGCTATAGGTGAAAGTTCAGCATTCTTGCGGGTTTCACGCTCATGTATAATGATATACGAACAATACAAATACTTATTTTGCATCATTTCTGTCAGTATACTTACTGTATGACAGTTTGGTTACCAAATGGACACCATATTTTCTAATAGCCGCAGAAGACATTTACTCACCACCAATTCTTGCAGCAATGATTCCTATGGCAACAGGAGTATCATAGATGTTCTTGACATCCTGAGGGTTGGAATTCTCAAGAATGACGTACAGGACAAGATAGCTGGCAGCAAAGGCAATGGCAAAGAACACGATCTTAATCTTGCCAAAAGTTCGCATTTGAAGTCTGAAAGATGAAGTAATACAAAGTGGTATCACCAATCAAGTTTCACAGCCATAGCTCTCTAACTCTTTAAATTTGCATAAGATCAGCGATATTTTAATGGCTCGGCAAGAAATTGGAATATGTTAATCACTTGTTAGAAATATAAAATCTCCTAAAGATATGTACAGTGTCTAAAGTTCAAGATTGGATCTATGAACGGCCAGCAATATTTCATTGCCAAATGTGGCATCCTAAAAGCAGTAGCGGTTCTAGCATTTTTCAGTGGGCGGTCTTGAAGTTGGAATGATGGTGGATCTCGGGGCAGATCCTGGGTTTTAAGAAAGGGGAAACAGGTTGTGAGGGTGTAGCCCAAAATTGGCAGTGCCCAAGGCTCAAGGCCCCCAGCAGGTATCATGGATGCCACCCCCAGAACTTTTTTAAAATGAAATACCATTAGCCAAGGTTTCCTGGTATCAGGGCGAATCCCAAACATGCGAGCGTTGAAGGTGCGAATCCAATCAGAGGGTCAGGGGAAAGTTTGCATTGACCTAGGAACAGCCGTCCTCTGAATTAATTATTAAAATTGATATTAGCACCCTTTTACTGCTGGCCGAAAACCCTAGCCCCTCCATTTTCCCTCAGAATTTTTTAAAATTTAACATTTGATGCGATTTCCTGGCATCTGACAGCCTACAACGAGAAACAGAGAGATGCACCCTGGATCTGCGTGTGCAGGGTATTGATGTACATGGGAATGTGAAAAGTATGATCCATCTATGCACAAAAATAATTATGGACGGACAGCCCTCTGGGCCCGCCACAGATCCTTAGGCTATTCATAATGTCATCGTGGCCACGTCACACCACCTTGTCAATTCTGAATGCTAATAATTTTGGGAGTAGCTATGCTATTGATAAGCTTCACAGGGACATGTGAAGACATGTATATATGTTGCCTGATGACTAAAATTAGTCTTGCTCGTATTATAAGGGTGAAGGGACTTATAAGTGGTTCATAGAACAGTTTTTATCCCGTTTATAATTATTACGGCTGAGTGCCAACAATAATTTATATAATAACTTAAATGCCAAAATATACATATAATTATGGTAGACTTTTCATTCTATTCTTTGTTTATAATTTATCATCTGTCCTTGTGTGTTTCAATTTCTGTTGTATGTTACATTATTTTCCCAAATCCCTGTCGGCTTGCAAGCACCAAATTAGTACACAAATGTTTCAATTTGGAATGTAATACCTCTCGTCATCATGTTATATTCAGTTGCAGCTAAATTACATGGGTTCCCAATAGGAGCAGCAACTTTTCACCGTGGCAGATTTTCTAATCTCCTCATTGTGCTTTTTGCTATTATTATTGAGGAATTCACAACAAATAAGGAATGTTAGATTTGGGAGAAATGCAAGCATGGGTTGAACCATTACGTGCAGCTGTCTCTACCGACTGAGCTATCGTGACCAGTGACTGGAGGATACATAGGGACAAGGTACTATTGCCTGACATGACCTAAGATTCAAACAATGACCGTTATTGATTATACAAGGATGTAGTGAATATTTATGAGTGGCCAATTGATTTGGGAGAAAAGCAAGCATGGTTTGAAGCATTATGTGCACCTGTCTCTACCGACTGATCTATCATGACTTGTGACTGGTGAGAGACATGGGAACAAGGCACCATTCCCTGACATAACCTAAGAATCAACCAACAACCGTAATTGCTCCTGTAAGGCCGTAATGAATATTTATGAGTGGCCAATCTGGCAAAGACAAATTTAAGGAGATTTTTTTTCCGTGGAATTGGCAACAAGTTACGGTTAGAGTACCTTGTGATGGTATACCCCTTGGATATGACAATCATTATCACAGCAAAGATGACAGTGCCCACAGAAGTGAACCAGTGACCTGTAGAGGCAGAGAAGACGAGCATTAGAGACAGTTCCAAAGAAACATGAATTGACAAAGATCACTTACATGGGAACAGAAAGAAAGTACCACTGGTTATTCCAATGGTCTATAAAGCAAACCAATCTAATTTTTTTAGAGTGGGGGAAGAGGAGATGGGGGGAATGGTGGGACTAGATATTAAGCATATCTCAGTTATTGTTGCAAAGACCCTAGCATTTCAAACAAAAACAATAGGACATATCTACAGACCATGAGGCATCCACCTACATGTATCAAGTACAACGTTGATTTATCATGTTGTATTATGAAAATATATGAAAATTTACCATGTTTACAAACTATTTACTGTGGGAACTTGTTAGCCTTTCCCACCTGTGTATTTCAAAAAGAAAAGTATCTAACATAATAATGTACCTTTTCAACACCATGATTCCATGTGTACTTTTGAATGCTAAATTAAGCCCACTCATTAATATACAAGATATGAATGTGTATACATTGCACAGTATCTTTCTAGTCACAAAAAATAAAAATAACATACCAATCCGTTCGGTGTTTTCCCTCTTGTAGCCATCCTGGGCAAAATGGAAAGTTCCGACGGTCATAAAGAGTACACCGGTGACATGGAGGTTCATGGACAGGAACCACAACTTGAAGGTAATGTGGTGCATTTTACGCTCCATAAGTTGCACTGTAACAAGAACAAAATAATCATTAAATAAACCTACTGTCCTATGGTAAGAAATAGGTATATATCTTCTATTATTATATGTCTCTAAAAAGTTGCCGCAAGTGAAAATTATTCAAATAAAAAATGTCTATAAATCTTGCATGATTTTGTTTATCAATTTACAAAGTCACTATATACTTCATATAACAAGATTCTCGAATAAGACTATGAATTTTAATTATCCCTTTGAAGTATGAATATTGAAAAAGATCCCCCCCCCCAAATCCGCATATTTACCGCTGTAGATGAATCCAATCACCAGGAAGATTACAAGGCATAGCCCACAGATTAAGTTTACGATGAGGTTAGCTGTAGATAAAAAAAATACAAAATTTATGCAGAGATAGCACGTCGAGATGCATGGATGAATTTCAGTTAGGCAGACCATGTTTCTTCAAAGGGATATGAAAATATATCTCATGGTTGTTACTAGCCAATATTAGAGCTTCACTCCTGAGCCTAATTGGTCAATCCCGGTTTAACAGAAATTTGGCTTTTTAAATCACAGCAACTCCATCTATACTTACGTGATGTTGGTCAAGATAAAACCCTCTAACTGGATCAAGTCATTCTGACAAACCTTGTTAATTTCACCACTTCCAATCTTCAAGGAGATATCAATATGTAGTAAACCAATCCTACTTATGTGATGTTGGTCAAAATAAGACCTTCTAACTACAGCCCATCTGTGTAATCCTGGATCAAGTTATTCTGACAAACCTTGTTAACTTCACCACTTCCAATCTTCAAGGAGATATCTATATGTAGTAAACCAATCCTACTTATGTGATGTTGGTCAAAATAAGACCCTCTAACTATAGCCCATCTGTGTGATCCTGGATCAAAGTCAGTCTAACAAGTGGAATAGTGCTCAAACTTTATTGTAATAGGCTAATTTGTCTTGGAGGCTGTGCTGTGATGTGGATGAAATGGGGCTTGAAGAAAATATAACTATTTCTTGGCGGATAACTTACAGTCTTCATCTGCTGAGAATTCAATCATCAATCCGTCTTCATAGCCATTGGTCAGGTGGAATTCATAGGTCACATTCATACCAGCATTTTTCTGGTAATGGCAGTTCATGAAAGTGATGTAGTACCACTGCGGCTCTGGATGTTGGAATCTACGGTCGCCAGAACAATGAATGATCTAAGGAAGAGTGAACTCTGATATTAGACAGTTGGGAGGGGAAGTTCGGGGGTAACAGTGAATCATTAACAGGAGGGTTACTTGGGTCCAGATTAATAGGATTACATTTTCGATGGGGGTGGATGGGGGATAGGGTAGTATTAATTGCATATTATGGTGAGAATTAAGTCTGATGGAGTAGAGCTTGCAGGGTCAGATGAGGAGCTGTTCAGAAGATTACATGTTTAGCACAATGGACCAATGATGGAAGTTATACCATCCATTATCTGTGGGTTGGAGTAGCATGAATTATACGATAAACAATAAACTAGGCTAAGCTGCCTAAATTATTATAGTATAGGAGTAGACCCCATGTCTCATTGGTGAGGGGGGTGGGGGAAATGGTGGGATGGGCTATTAGTATGTAGTATAGTCAATGAGATGTGAGTCAGTTGCCAAGCTGTTCAGAGGATTAGAAATGGAATAGTTTCCCATAACCAATAATACCCTAACCCTCAATTGGTCCAAGGGGTCATAAACTTATGACTGTAGGGTAACATGAAATTTAAAGAGCATTAACTGTTTGTACTGACAATTAACTATGAAATGCTATATTCTTCTAAAATGACAACTTATACTTCAATTTCATGACAAATTTAGATACCTACCTGCTTTAAACTTCCAAGACCTTGTTTTTGAGGAGTTGTATTAGGGTAGATAAGATTATATGGATATAAAATCTGGGCTAATTATAAGAGATTGTGGTTGTATAAATAACTGGCAACTAATAACTAAAAGATACTTACGTCTTCTCCGTTCTCCTTTTCTAGATAACATCTGTTGACGCCGGGTTTAATTGGAATGTAGGTGTTCTGGATTCCAGGCACCTGTAGTCTCTTCTCCAAACAGCTCTGTTAATTAAAAAAGAAACAAAAGTAGCAAAAGAATCATGACCAACACCTCAACATCAAAGGATCAATTATCTGAATCTGATGAAAAGTGACCTGAACCTGGATTTGATCCAGGTGTGGGAGATCAGATCCATCAGATCAGATCAGATCCAAATGAAATAAAAAAAATCTTAACTTAAAATGACATTTAATGGACTTTACAAAAAAAGTAAAGTGAGAGAGACCAGGGGTATTTTTTAGGGCCCAGGAAAATCTATGTGAAATTTCACATTTCTCCGCGGATCGGTTGTTGGAGCCTTTTCGCGTACTGATTGAATCATGTCGATCAGAGCCACTCTCGAAATCAGAGGATCTTATTCAGATCTGATCCGGCTGTAAAGTTGTGACCTGAACCTAGATTTGATCCAGGTGGGAAAGGTAGAGATCAGATCTATCTCTGGTATAAATGAAATAAAAGTTTATACTTAAAATAAACATCCCATAGACATTTACTTAACTAATTTCATAAGTGGGAGAGAGCAAGTGGTTTTGTCATAATACTGTATTTTAAAGGACTACTGTACCTAAATTCTAATCTTCTGAACCGCTAAGTTGCAGATAAAAAAGTTTTTTTATAAAGTAAGAAATTATAAATACCATTTCATCTCCGTTCTCTCTGATGAGCGGCCATTGTTCAGCCCAGCCGTTGAAAATTACCATACTGGTACAGCAGTCATTCTGAAAGGAGAGTACGTTGTTTCATATTCTCTATGTGACTATTGGGTTAAGTGTGATCTTGGAATATATTAAATAACTTCTAATACAGAACTGAAGGGGGTGGAAACAAATTTAAAAGGCACAATTTATTATTAAATTTTATTATTACATTTTCCAGGGTTTTCTACAAGTTTCTATATCATGGGACATGGGAACACTGAAATTTCTATCCATTGATTAAATTATAATTGTTTTATAAGAAAGAAATTGTTTCCTCTATCAGGTATTATAGCACACCGATTCCATGAGCTCAGAGCTACATGTATATATGGAGGGGTTTAAACATTTACAACAATATTAACTTCAGTCTAAATAATTTCTCAAACATTTGCCAAACACTACAGGGAGGGAGGTATTAAGTTACTTACTGCTGGTCTCTTGATTTCATACTGCAAACGCCCTCTTGCATCTGGAAGAAAGACATATCTACCAACATATGCCATATGCTGCGAAAAAAAAGAAAAATATGGTTGACTTTAAAGTAAAGACTTTTTTTAATTTTCTCTAGGAATTAAGCAAATTATGCAGGGCCCATATTTACCTTCAACCAATTTAAAAGGATAAATATGGATTATACTTAAAAATATTGTCAAACAGCAAAATATGCATTGTAAATCATTATATATCTGGCAATCTTAAATTTTAGATAAATTGCAACTATAGTGTCTGTGTGAAGTATTGTAATACTATTTGTCCAAAACAGTTAGCCTAACCTTAGCCATATGCATGTACTGTATATTGACTTCCAGTATAAGAACAGTGTATGAATGCCGATTTGATGCCGGTCAGGAACATGATGCAGTGGTTCCACTACAAAAAGTTCAGAGCCTCAGGCTCATCACGCCACTAGATCAAAGGGATTGTGGAGGTGCCCGAAACTATACTGCCATTAATAGAGCCCAGGGGATTGACATAACATGCCGATTTTGCTAATCAGTAATAACTTAGTCCTAATAAACGTGCATGGTTTTGTGTTTGTCTTAATACTAGCGCAGTGCACTTAGAATGAATACGGTATTCAAATTTCAAGTTAGCATTTTTGGAGACTAAACTTAATTATGTCAGGCAGAAAGAGTGATCCCATTTGATACATTTTTGAGAATAGAAAAAAAAACAGCAACAGGTGTTGTGCACTATGTAAAAACTGTGCCAGTGGGCACGCATTGCAAGGATTGGTGAAGAAGATTAAAGTCATATGATGATAAGTGCTCTGTATTAATTGAAGGTGGTATGAAATGGATCACAAGTGACCAGCATCTCTAACTGAGAACATGGGCCCAGCTGTAAATTTGTTACAAGAGTGACTTTATTACCTTACATACACTGGTTCATTTTAGCAAGATGAAGTTTTTGCTGATGCCAGCTCACTAAGCTCTTTAATAATCCTGATAGTGCAATACTGAAGGCACTTTAATTGTGTTTAGTTTCCTTGTGTATGTGGTGTGCTACTATATAGTGTGCCAGCTAGAGTGCATCAAAGTTTTCTTTAATTTGACATACATGAAATCAGGCCTTACATCTTTAATGGTATAGGGTTGAGACGATTAATTGAGACTTACATCTTTAAATGGTTTAGCAATTAAAGTAGTAACTATCAAGCTTGGGCCATGTTAATTTTATCACAGGTTGAATAAAGCAAAAGTGACGGAATATTGGACCCCCGGACAGGGTACATCAAAAGTACCGAGGTGCGTCAACCCCTGAGTCACTTACATGATGCACCAACTGTGAATTTTGACTTACCTCTGAAGGAAAATTTGACGCACCATCAGCAGATTTTGACTTACCGTCGTGATGCCATTGATGCACCCCTGAGTCACTTGTTCTCTGGCCGTGACCTAACCAATGATGTACCCTGTCTGGTGGTCCAATAGTCCGTCATACAATTGATAGGTGCATATTGCATAATGTAGCTCCAACTCTCACAGCAAAATCTAATTGTTGCAACTCAAAAATAATTTAATTTACAAAATACGTCGAAAATTTGTCCGAACCAAAATATGCTGCATCATTTTCCATCATTTTTGTTTATGGTCTAGGCCTATGTGTGTGCTAATTCCTGAATTTTGTCAAACAATACACAACGATGCTTTGTATGAAAAAATATGTGCCAACATTTTACACTAAAGAATGTAGTCAAATCTCTGTTCAATTATGTATGATTGTACTCATGACATCACTAGTACAATGCCTATTTTGTGCTAGCCGCAGTTTGTTTGTACGTTGTTAGTGAGTCGGCATTCTCCCTGTTCAGGGCTTTAGGTAGCCGGCTGTGCGGACGTGTTTTGCCCGGCCTATTAGGCTATTACCACCTAAAAACACGACCCATATTCGCTAACACGACTTTACTATATTATACAGGCCGTGCTTTATAACTTTACAACTTGTTCAAGTGTATGCAAAGAGCATTAGAATATAAAATGTTATGATTGATTGACACACTATTATTATTTTTTAAAATAAGTCAAGCCAGCCAGGGTTTGAACTTTTAACCCATGTCAACTTCTCAAGTTGTGTGCTGAACCACTACACACCATTTCATGGAGGTCGGTATTAAAGTCAAGTTTATTACTTTTACTTAAAACCTTTTTTATTATTTTTGATATATTTGTTCTTATATTTTCGTCTTTATTTCTGCTAAAACTTTTTTTACTTATAGCTTACAATTACCGTAATGCCAATATCTAGGAAGTTGCATGACGGTATATACCGACGTATTTTATTATTACGATAACTATAAATATCGGTATACCGCCCAACTTGCCAAGTTGTCACGCTGAACCACTACACACCATTTCATGGAGGTTGGTTTTAAAGTCAAGTTTATTACTTTTAACTGAACCTTTTTTTATTATTTTTGATATATTTGTTCTACTATGTTCTGCTGCAACTGATATGGATAACAAGAAATAATGCACATTCTGAGCATATTTTAAAGTCATCTCAGGCCCGTAAAGTGCACCAAATTGCTTGGTTTCCAGGGGCTTCACCACCGGACCCCTATACTAGTAGTAGTAGGGGCCTGCTCGATCCCCTTGACCCCACGCTAATGCGCAAAGCGTTCAACAAGTGGAACACCCTACCAACCCAATCCTAACTAAAGCCCTGTCCCTGTTATGCACGGTTGCCTACACCTTTGCCTATAGTACAGTATATACATAATATTAGCCTAACGTTAGGCCTAGGCTATATTTATGTCAAGCATAGCAAAGGTAACTAGCCTAGGCTATTAGTATTACTAGGCTAGGCGCTTAGGCTACCTGTGAAGTTAGGTACGTACGTAGGCTATATTATATAACACAATTTATTCAAGCTTGTCGCTTGTTGAATCCGTGAGACATCATATACCATAAACAAGTCGGTGAAGATATTTTTTAATTTGTGATATCAAATAAAAATACCATTCGGAAGATTTGTCACTTTATAGCAAATCAAATTTACTTCAGTTCTTCAAAAGGTACATCTACATCAGATCCAATGACTTAAAAAGAAAAACAAAGGCGGTTAGGGCGGGCTTCGCTTCCGAGAATAATGATGAAATGGTTGTTTTGATCAAGCATGATATTGCACGACAACTTGCACGGCAAACGTCCTTGACCTTGCACGGCAAAGTGTCGTCTGCTCAACGTTACGTTGCCTCGTGATTTTTACCAGATCTGGTGAATTTTAAATTTAGGTATTGTTGTAGAATGTAGAGAAACCCATGGTCAGTGCACGGCAAAATATGGTATCTGGTGAGTTCTTGTGAAATAGATGGAACTGATAGGGTGAAATATTAAAATTCACTGACTACAAAATCAACTACGTCTGCTTCTATCGGCGATCGTGATGCACATAGTTACCACCAGTTAACAACAAGAAAATCATGGCAATATATTTGAAATAGTGATGCTCTCTGCTGTTTGGCAGACGACAATAAAAGCCAGGCGTGTGAAATACTGAAGAATAATAGCCTATATTGCGTTGTTGCTTAGTAATATCGCGGAACTAGACTAATCCAAGAGTTCGGCGAAAAGGGAAAATCCGCCCTCTTGTTTTCTTTTACCTCATTGGTGAGGTATTTAACGGGACCATATCCATCTCCTCGACCACGGTCTGCTTTTGTAACTTACGTAGGCGTGGCTTAATAAAGTGCATTGGTGTATGTACCGATTGTTGTTAAA
>JAODAF010034684.1:0-11847 GCA_027574765.1 Molpadia intermedia
GAATCTTCCCCAACCCCCCTCCTACATCCCTACCTAAACACCCTACCTCCTGGTGTTATCGCTGCTTGCCATTTCTTGTCATTATTAAGCCCATTATTATTTTTGTAACACTTGGTTGATATATGCGGTTGTAATAATTGAGTGTCTCTAGATTAAAGAGCAATTAAACACAAAATTTATCTAAGGGAAAAATTGGAGGAGTTGTTTTTTATGAAATTTACAATTTCTTATCACTTAGAACATTATGTTTTTTCCTTTGTAGGATGTAGAATGGAGAGCCCAGAATTATGATACGCTTCATGATCTCAACTTCCCGGAGGTTTGTATAAATGACATCCTGTCAAATTGTAATCTCTCGAAACCAGAGCTTCCCCACCATGGCCTGATAACTGGAGATATTGTTGCCTCATAACTGGAGATATTGTTGCCTCATAACTGGAGATATTCTTGCCTCATAATCAGTTTATTTTGAGCATGTTCATGTCATTATGGTCCCCATAAAAATTGGCAAAATTTTATAATCAACCTAATTGTCCATGGGCCTGCCCTTTTATTAACACTGAAACAACACTAGATAATAGGTTCCAAAAGCTAGGTCACTTTTATTGACAAGTCAGACCTGTCCAGTAATCTAGTCCCCAATGTTATCAATGAGCCTGTAACCTAGTTTTATTATACCCCAACAGCTCAGCTGCATGCACAATCCCATGGGTTCTATTAAGGACAACAAAAGTTGGCCTTGGGCACCTCATTGGTTCATTTGATCAAGGGAGGTATGAGATTCCTAATTATTAAGGGCACCACTGCATCATCTATGATAGTGTCTATATAACAATATAACAATTCCATGTAAACATCGCATTATGATATATGTATGCAGGTTTAGTGAAGCTTCAGTTCTGGGAGGCTAGGTTTTAACAGGATCCTTAAATATGCATGAAATCATCATCTCCATGGAGACACCTCATATGTATACAGGTTTAGTGAACCTTCAGTCCTGACAGGTTTGGTTTTGACAGAGTCCCTAAACATGTATGAAATCATGCATTATCTCCATGGAGACACCTCATTATGTATGCAGGGTTAGTGAACCTCCAGTTCTGACAGGTTTGGTTTTGACAGAGTCCCTAAACATGCATGAAATCATTATCTCCATGGAGACACCTCATTATATATGCAGGGTTAGTGAACCTTTAGTTCTGGCAGGTTTGGTTTTGACAGAGTCCCTAAACATGCATGAAATCATCATCTCCATGGAGATACCTCATTATGTATGCAGGGTTAGTGAACCTTCAGTTCTGACAGGTTTGGTTTTGACCGGATCCCTAAACATGCATGAAATCATTATCTCCATGGAGACACCTCATTATGTATGCAGGTTTAGTGAACCTTCAGTTCTGACAGGTTTGGTTTTGCAGGATCCCTAAGCATGCATGAAATCATTATCTCCATGGAGACACCTCATTATGTATGCAAGGTTAGTGAACTTTAGTTCTGGCAGGTTTGGTTTTGACAGAGTCCCTAAACATGCATGAAATCATTATCTCCATGGAGATACCTCATTATGTATGGAGGGTTAGAGAAACTCCAGTTCTGACAGGTTTGGTTTTGCAGGATCCCTAAACATGCATGAAATCATTATCTCCATGGAGACACCTCATTATATATGTAGGTTTAGTGAACCTTCAGGTCTTACAGGTATGGTTTTGACAGAGTCCCCAAATATGCATGAAATCATTATTTCCATGGAGACACCTCATTATGTGTGCAGGGTTTATAGTGAACCTTTAGTTCTGGCAGGTTTGTTTTTGACAGAGTCCCTAAACATGCATGAAATCATTATCTCCATGGAGACACCTCATTATATATGCAGGTTTAGTGAACCTCCAGTTCTGGGAGGTTAGGTGTTCACATGAACTCTGGATCCTTTCATCATTTTGTTGTTTCATCTTGGGACAGACAATGTCAATTCAGTGTTTTCAAATGCTTTTGTAATTCTTAGCAGCTTGCAACTTACTTTGATTGACAGTATTCTCTCACTTCAATAGGTTGTTGACAAATACTGGGTTGGCGGTGAAATTGGCTGTGACAGGGAAGGACATCTTACACTGGTGATACCAATCTGTCTCATCGACCCTAAAGGTAATCAAAGAATCCTATAAGCTTTATCAACAGTATAAAATGTGTGCATGTCATGAGGGCATGTTCCCCCACTGCCCTCCCCCAAAAGAGCCATGTAATGTATGTAATTTGTTTTACTTAATGGGTTTATGGATGTACCCCATCCCCCAAATTTGGGCAGTTTCCCCCTACAGGTTGGAGTCTGGCTACATGCCTGCCTCATGGATATTACTAAAATGACTTTTACAGTTGCCAAATTGAACTTACAAAAGTGACTTTTACAGTTGCAGAATTGAACTTACAAAAGTGACTTTTACAGTTGCAGAATTGAACTTACAAAAGTGACTTTTACAGTTGCAGATTTGAACTGGATATATCAATCAATAGCTGGTTGAAGCCTATCAATATAAACCTCAAATATTTGCACATAAAGCACCTCCATATACTTGTTACACTGACTTTTGTTGCTTCTGTTTCATACTGCGAACATATTTTGAATTATTTATAACATTTTATAATTAGTTACAAAACAAAACATACAAAGCAAAACAATAAATCCAAACTAATGTCTATGGTATGCCCAGACTTCCTGACTTTTAAACTTATATAAATATCTCTTTTATACTTCATTATTAGTGATGCCAAAAATATTTCATTGCTTATAGGTAGTTCTCAGTGGAGAACATAACTACAAAATGATCAGTTTATGAACTCAACCATAAGGCTCTTAAAACACTGACATGATTGATACTTGAACCTGCCAGCTTTGGCTTGTTATCTTTCAAGTAGTTAATAGAAATAAATTATGCACTGAGTGTATGCAAATGTCAAATGTATACCTATGAATTCTAGCCATCACCAGCAGACCAAATCACTAGCAAAGGAAAACGATTGTCCGCTCAGTGGACAGATGAATAAGGCATGCCTTAATGGATATTCCAGGACAAAGATAATTCTTTTGACATTTTTTAGCACATTTCTTTGAGCAGGTGATTTCATGCTTGTAACTAGTATTTAAACCATGTTTTTTTTTGTTAAAAGGACTACAAGATGTTAGAGGTTTCCGAAAAAAAGTGGGGGGGGGGTGGGAGGATCATCTTGCATTAGTTACCCCTACTAGAAAGAGTGGGGGACAAAATATGATGCCCATGACTCCAGGATAACCTCCAAGTGATGAAAGAAACGTTTCAATACCATTAAAGCTAGCGTTATGAGCAAGACTTGGTCTTTAATAGTCAATGAACATTGTCTATTTCTGTTTCTCAGGAATTGTGTACTCTTTGAAGGCCGACGAAACCATTAAAGTCGGAATCCGTTTTATACAGATGTATTACAATCAGATGAAGGAAAACTCCCAAAAAGTAAGTCAGTTTATCAGAAAGACAGCTATCATCACTGAAAAATGGCCATGCTGAAGTCCAACACTACAAATGATCGCATGTATGTCGAATCCAAGACACAATGTTCATTTGTCAACCACTGCTAATCTTCCAATGTCTTTTCAGTGATTTGGTAAATGAGGAAATAGCCGATAGAGTCCTAATTAACATAACACTGTGGCTAGTAGTTGCATCATTACTTTAAACAGCACAATGTATCTCATCCCTACATTTCAAATTGTCATTCATAAATAAATCAGGGAGGGCACTAGGATTTGTCTGACAGTATGGCTGACTTTATTGACACGGGCTACTTTATGTTGATTCATCGATTAGACATTTCCAGTCCAAGTCTAGTCCTTATCTCCCATTCTAATAAGATTAACTATCATACCATTATGTATGTTCAATACTACATCAGTAAGTTCAATACCACATCGGCCAGCTCAATACCATATCGGCCAGTTCATATTGGCTCAATACCATATCGGCCAGTTCAATATCATACCGGCCAGTTCAATACCGTATCGACCAGCTCAATGCCATATCAGCCAGTTCTCAATACCATATCGGCCAGCTCAATACCATATCGGCCAGTTCAATATCATACAGGCCAGTTCAATACCATATCGGCCAGCTCAATACCATATCAGTCAGCTCAATATTTTGTCATTCAAGATTTTCTAAAGTTTTATCCAAGCAAAATGCATGACCTTATTTTTCTTTCATAGCATGGTCGAAACATTGAAGGTTTGACAGTAATAATGGATATTGACGGCCTTTCACCAGTATTTCTTTGGAAACCATCTATGAAGTTATTTACTGAGGTATGCCTGTTATACTGAGAGCTTAATATATACATGTATATGAGCCACACTTTACCATAAAAAGAGGGTCAACATTTTGTATTTCATTACTTGGCAATCCTAAAAATGCAACAATTATATTGGTCAAATTTTGGTCTGATTTTTCGTTCATACTCTGAAGATCTCAATTCTTAATGAATATTCAACAAACTTTCACAGTTTACTGGAATTGGCCATGATTAACCCTTGACCAGAAATGGTCAAAAGTGAAGGCCATTTTGGTCTAAAAACTAGCAGATTCTCTTGTGGCTGATCGTGACTGTTCTAAAATTGTGGCTATTTATGCACGTGGCCTGGGTGATCAATTGGTGATTAACCTCTGACCAGAAAAAATCAAACTGGAAAGACCCACTAGCAGGAACGTACAAGTATTGGATCCCGGCTACTGGTTAATGCCACTGACCTTTGGGGTGCATATGCCCATGTCACTTAGGTCACCATAGTAGCATGTTGCTGGATAATGCACTGTCAGTGTGGGTAATTGTCATAATTAACTATCACCAACTAACAAGTAACATTTAATTTGTTTGTAAATTAATCAGCACAGTATAGGCATCATCAACAGGTTTTTGAGCATTTCAAGGAGGGGCACAAATACTTCAATCAGCCAAACAATGGATGGAAGACAGAACAAAAGTAATTGATTTTGCTCATGCATCAGACATTTATCCCCATAAAGCACTTACCCATCACTTAGATAAATGCCTATGCCGAAGTTATAAATGTATAAACGTTTTGATATAGGTCGCATCCAGTATATGTCAACACAGATTGCATATCAACAGTGTCAACCATTGGATGGAAGACTGTACAAAAGTAATTGATTTTGCTCGTGCATCAGACACTTACCTCCATAAAGCACTCACCACACCACTTCGGGTAAACGGTTATGTGAAGTCTAAGTTATAAATCTATCAATGTTTAGATATAGATCACATCCAGTATATGTCAACACAGTTTTTATATCAACAGTGTCAACCATTGGTTAAAATGTGATGGGAGTTTTCAGTGGGTTATATACCTTGATCATATCTGGTAGACATAGTATATTTGCCTGGAACGTGTAATAGTCAGGTTCAAACTTTAAATTACCCTGGTTTTGAAGCAAACGGCGCCAAATATTTGGGAGTCGAGTTCGAATATAGGTGAGCGTCTAATTGATTTCTGTATGTTTTCCTTTAAATAGATGATACAGATTATGGAGCAGCATTACCCAGAAACTATTAAAAGGGTTTTGGTCATCAGGTTCCCGTCTCTGTTCCCTGTGGCTTACAGTCTAGTAAAACCATTTATACACGAAGATACAAGGAAGAAGATCAAATTTCTGAAAGGTAAACAGACACTCCACAAACCAATATGGTTACATTATTAACTCATAAAAATGAAACTCAGAATGTTGCTTGTACTTGCTGGTATCATTCAGATTCTGACCAGGATATAAAGATCTGCATTGCAGCTAATTGAGCTGATCATTAGGTGAACCAGATGGAATCCTGATAGTTACAAAATTGAAAATGCATATAGCAGCTCAATGAGGTGATAATCTGGTTAAAAATTGATGATATCTTTTGGATTACCAGAATATGAAGCTATGTATAGAGAAGGGTTCATAAATGGAGCCAAAACCCTGTGGTAATGATATTGCAGACAATTTTATGGCTTTGGTAGAAGATGGACAAAGAAAGTCATTCTGGCAGTGTCAATCAAGTATCAAGCTCTGAAACATCAACATTGCATGCTCATGAGGTTTCAGCTTGCGTCAGTTTTACTGAATTTTAACATGACAGTCACATCTTGCTAGTGATTAATAAACGGACAACATGTGTAAGCGTGGTTCAGTAATATTGGTATGGTCAACACATGTGAAGGTGCATGGTTCTTAGTGGAGTGGCCACATTTAGTGGTAAGGTCAACACATGTGAATGTGGTGCAGTAGTGGAGTTGTCACATTTATTGGTATGGTCAACACATGTGAAGGTGGTTCATAGTGGAGTGGTCACATTCAATGGTAAGGTCAACACATGTGAAGGTGGTTCATAGTGGAGTCGCCACATTTAGTGGTAAGGTCAACACATGTGAATGTGATGCAGTAGTGGAGTGGTCACATTCAATGGTAAGGTCAACACATGTGAAGGTGGTTCATAGTGGAGTTGTCACTTTTAGTGGTATGGTCAACACATGTGAATGTGGTGCAGTAGTGGAATTGTCACTTTTAGTGGTATGGTCAACACATGTGAAGGTGGTTCATAATGGAGTTGTCACTTTTAGTGGTAAGGTCAACACATGTGAAGGCGGTTCATAGTGGAGTTGTCACTTTTAGTGGTATGGTAAACACATGTGAAGGTGGTTCATAGTGGAGTTGTCACTTTTAGTGGTATGGTCAACACATGTGAATGTGGTTCATAGTGGAGTGGCCACATTTAGTGGTAAGGTCAACACATGTGAATGTGGTGCAGTAGTGGAATTGTCACTTTTAGTGGTATGGTCAACACATGTGAAGGTGAATTTTTGAATGTTGGGGAAAATTGAGCACGAGCACGACTTGAACCTGCATCGTGCTCAATTTTCCCCAACATTCAAAAATGCTTTCCCTTGTTTATAAAGGCAAGGTGCCAGTACTTGGGTAGAATTTCTCATTAATATATCAACTATAATCTGCAAATAAATCATGTTTCCTTTTATATATATATTTATATATACATTTTTTTATATATACACATTTTTTTACAGGTAGCAACTGGCAGAAGTCAATTACAAAGTACATTGACCCTGAAAACTTACCCAAACACTGGGGAGGTAACAAAGTCAGTCCTGATGGGGACCCCAAATGTCCCGAAATTGTAAGTCATCACTTTCGATCAAGTAAAATATTAACATTGGTGTCGTTTTTCATAAGGCTGATCAATAGATGTCTCTGGATTCACAGACACACTATATTTCGCATAAATATGGTTTCCATTGGCACCAGCTTAATTCCCTTAAAGTACCGACCCTATATCTACAGTGCAACACGTCTTTACTTGTTGACGCGGAGCTCGTCACTGCGCTGCTTACCGGATTTTTCGAGCATGTACCCGGGTTGCCCGAGCATGAAATTATTACGTAACCCCGGAATGTGCCCACAGAGGGTGAAGGTGGCGCTCTCAGTCGCCCTGTGACGACCCTGGGTCAAATACGTAGTTGAAGGGTTAACCCTTCCTGTACCAAGCCAAGAGTGCAAAATTGGATCAACGGACTGCCAGAAATTTGTGGGCTGGTTGACCATGTGATAGCAATCAATTAAATTCCTTCTCGTCGTGCTTGAATTTTGGGGTAGCTACTCACAATTTCTGGTCCCCGTGGATATGTGTGTCTTCTGCTCTCCTCCATTGACTGAAATGGTCCAGTCGGTACAGTGAGGGTTAACCATTATTCTGATACCCAAGCCTGCATCACTGACACCACATCATCGTTTCTACAGTGCAACACTCTGAATGGTATTCAGTGCTTTTAACCCCCTTTCAGTTCTGAGTAGTTTCAAGGGCACAAAACTGGATTTACGGTCGGCCGGAAATCTGGAAGTAACATGGTCCATTGCGGCATCCTTAGGCTGTGGACCACAGAATTCCAATCAATGGAATTCCTCAAATTTTCGGGTAGCTACTGGGTAGGTTCGAGTCCACATGGACACTGTAAAGATGTGCGACTCCTGCTCTCCATGTCCTCTGTGGACTGAAACGGTTGAGTCGGTACGATGACTGTTCAATGAGTCGGTCCTAGTCTATTTTAAGGTTCCCAAGATATTGTTGCCACATTGAATCACACATGTCTGCTCTCCTCTGTCCATCAACTAAACGGTGAAGTCGTTAAAGTGGCTAAATCAATTGTTTGTTTTCATAACATTGGCATGTAACAATTCATGAAACAAGAATGAAAGTTTCTCTTGAAATGCTATAAAGGGTTTTTTGCAACGATGTACAAAAGTTCTTTTAAAAAGTTTTTTTAAATTGTTGTATATAAACTTTGCCACTATATATGAAATAAAGTTTGCTTGATTTACCCAAACTGCACAAAACCGAATTACAGGCTAGGGTGAGGACAGGCATTTTGGGTCGGAGGGGATCGAAACTGGAAAATAACTCGAATTGCTGTTAGTAGTACATGTGCCTGACATACATGATAGATGTGGCTTTTTGGCTAACTTGTATGTGTGCAGTCTATGCTGGTAATAGTGAGTATATGTACAGTGTTTGTATGATAATCATGGCATATAAGTTTTTTTCGGCCAATCTGTTTGTTCAATTGAATATGATATTTGATTACAATTTTGAACTTAATTTCAGATAAAACTTGGAGGAAAAGTTCCTGAATCTTACTATGTGAAGGACCATTTTAAAAACGATGAAAACTTAACCAAATTGGTCATTGCGAAATCCTCCAAAAAAGCATTGAAGTACGCTGTTGTTGTCCCAAAGAGTGCAATCAGGTCAGTGTAAAGTGTATCATTGTTTAGTTTAAACAGTAAAACACATTTCGGGGACATACCCTTTGGATTATGGATTCTAATCTACCACTGATTTCCTATCCAATCAGCAGAATACCTTTCATCAGATCTGCTTCCCTTAGTTTCTCCTCCAAGGCCTCTATTAATTGTTAAACAAACAAACTTGGTAAGCCATGCAGTATCTGTAACATTGTGCACACATGTAGATTGACCACATCACTTCCATTTACTTTGTTATTGTTTTTATGACAGCTGCTAGGCTGAACTGGCTTATGCTTTTTAACTCTCATGTGGCATTTTGCTGGAGACTTTCTTTTATAAAGAAAGTCTCAAGCAAGTCTTTTTTTCTTAAAAAATTGTAAATTTAGTGCATTGACCAGGTGACCTCTCAATGAATATGATTGTAATAGAATATAAAGGTGCCCCAGACATAGGTGGGGGCTCCCGGTGGCCTGCCCTCCCCTGAAAGTGATCAAGCTTCAATGGAAAGCTATTATCTAGTGTTTTTTCCGTACTATAGTATGACATGCCCATGGGAATTTAGGTTGCTTCTATGATTGTACATATTTTTAAGATTTATCTTGAAGGAATTTGAATTTGTTAATGTAGGTATCAATTCCGGACAGAGGAAGGAGAAATATCGTTTGGCATTACTTACGTAGCTAAAGGAAAGGAACCTGTCGTCGTTCTTCCTATCCAGAAGGTCCAGTCACATATCACGCCCGTGGATGGGGAGTTAGCAGCAGAAGAAGTTGGTAACTGTAAGTTTTCTGTAGTAGTCACAAAGAAATAAATATATAGAGAGATAATAATTGATGGTGGGGTTCATTTTCTACCCATCCTCCTAGTCAATGCCATTTATTGGTTTTTATATCATCATCGCTGAATTCAATAAAACAGGTATTGGAGGAGGACATTGCATTGGGGGAGGGGATGCTGGGAGAGGCATTGCCTGATTGAGGGTGTGTCCCAGAAGCTTAATTTGTGAAAGAAACCAGTTATATCAGTGAATATGTCAGAGAATAATATGTTTAAATTTTGCTGCAATTGTTGTTCACATCATAACATTGATCTGGATCAGACCCTGCATTGTTAATACTGATGGATTAGGATCAACACTGTTGAATCTTGATCTGGATCAGACCATGCATCCTCAACACTGATGGATTAGGATCAACACTGTGTTGAACCTTGATTTGGATCAGACCCTGCATTGTTAACACTGATGGGAATAGGTTCAACACTGTGTTGAATCTTGATCTGGATCAGACCATGCATCCTCAACACCAATGGATTAGGATCAACACTGTGTTGAACCTTGATTTGGATCAAACCCTTCATTGTTAACACTGATGGAATAGGATCAACACTGTGTTGAATCTTGATCTGGATCAGACCATGCATCCTCAACACCAATAGATTAGGATCAACACTGTTGAATTTTGATCTGGATCAGACCCTATATTCTCAACACCAATGAATTAGGATCAATGGTTATATGAGACAGGACTCGGATTCTGCCCTTAACATTTCAGTGATTTAAATTGTTTCATTTGAGTTCTTTGGGTGGGAGGGGGAGGGGGAAGAGAGAGGGGGAGTCAGGTACAATACTGATTTTAACACTTCAAGGATTGCTTTGCACATATAATATTTTTACAGTGATGTACAAAATAATCTTCTCTTTGGATCTATTTAAATTAAAATCCATCATATCATCCTAATACAGATGTGATCCGGTTTGAAAACTCAGCTAAAATGACGAGCAAGACACTGAGTTATCTCATAGAGGTACTAGAGCTTCACGAAGAAGAAGATGAACTCTTTGGAGATTCTGTGACTGAGGAAAATTGAATATTAACTTTCAATATGCTATGCAGGATTCATTATACCTTCTCACCTGGCCAATATTACCTAATAGGCACTGTGTCTAGGTCCTACACAAAAAATTGGGAAAAACTGAAAAAAAATAGCTGCTTTGTAAGTTACTGAGTTAAAATATCACAGTTAAACATTCAGAGTTTGTTCCATTTTAAGCTACATAATACCAAATTTTCTAATATGGGAAAGGGCCCAAGGGGTACCCTCTCCTGCACTTAGGTTCTCATTGCCCATTTAGGATGCCCAGTCTGATGGGGCCTAAAGTTTTCTGTATGCCTAGGGACTACAAAGGACTACTGCTTCTCACACCACCACAAAATCAAGGTTAAGTTAATGGTTGTATTATAAAACAGAAATTACACAGATTTTTTGAAGTCCAAAATGTTATCCCCTAATAATTTTTCTGTTTCATTATTTTATTAATGTAAGTTTTGGAGTATAATTGTTATGAATTATCATATGTAAAATTACACAAGATCTGTAGAAACAAACAAAAGATTAACAATTCAATTAATTAAAAATTAAATATTATTTGCTTTGATTTTAAATTGTATGTATATCTTAAATAATGATTGTCTTATATGTTACCCATTTCTCTTTGTTTTTGCTTTCAATTTGAAAATTTTGTTTTCCAGTTAACACATTCCATTTGAGGAGAAAAATGTCCCCATCCTAAAATGTTGCAAACTAGCCATTCCCCCTCCCCCTTTCCAAATAATAATGAAGCCTTATTCTGTATCAGCCTATTGGTAAAGGTGCGATCCCACGTAGCCAAGTCACATGAGTTTTAGCATGAACATGAAAATGAGAAATTAACTATGAATTGCTGTTCATATAGAAACCATGGCCGTAGGAGGTGGGGGGGGGGGGGTGGCAGTCGCCCCCCTGTTGGTCAGAAACCTGCTATTATCAGGCAGAAATGTTGCCTCAGTCTGGCAAAACGGAAAGAGCCCCCCCCCGTTTGGGCAATAATTCTTCCCCAACAAAAGAATATGATTTTCTTTGGCAAAACGGAACATCTCCACCGTTGAACGGCACCCCCCCCCCCCACATCTAGGCAATAATTCGGTTCCAAGAAAAGAAGAGTAAAGTTGTTATTCTCGGGCAAAACGGCATGTTT
>JAODAF010034795.1:0-11845 GCA_027574765.1 Molpadia intermedia
ATTAAGAGCTTGCGGTTGTGTTGCTGTTTTGGTTTTGAAGCTTGTAGGTGCAACAATACTCTATTGGAAAGCATTTCTGATCTTAAAGGACCTTTTAGATTGACTGCCAAAAGTCCAGGATAGCTTCAATACTAGATTTGAGTAAATTAATGATCCAGTTAGTGTGTTAACAAGCTACTTTCGGTGACTAAGAATTAAGCCCCACCTATTCATGAAGAATACTAATGACATGAAACCTGTTAATCAGATAAGCATGTACCTACCATATATGTACTAACACAACCATGAATGAAGCTAATCCAACATACGGTTGTGAAGATATTCACATTTTAAGAATTTGACGTTGAGCCCCGCCCACTCGTTAATATTCATGTGATGCACACCAAAAACAATAGGGGTCTTCTGCTCACTGCGGGCAACATATATATCAAGTATAGTAACTATTCAACATTTTGTTCTTGAGTTATCGTGGTAACAAGGTCAGGTGTCACACACACACATACACACACACATACACACACACGCCAAGTAGACTGCATAGGTTCCGAGATGCATTCGGCATCGGAACAAAAAATAATTTAAAAAAGTGTTGATATTTCTTGCATGCTACCAAACCAACAATATTGCGTTGTATACCGGTGCTTGAGGTAAAAACTCGAATTACGAAGGTCAACACTCAATAGTTTACCACTTTTATCACAATTATCACTCTTGACAAAGGCTGTGATAAATAAACGAAGGCTTTTCTCTGACGAAACAGATGTAAGATTACCAGGTTTGGAAGGAACACTTTTGTATCTTTGCTAAAACATATTTTGGGTAAATGCTCCCTGTCCCCCGGAACAGTCACCCTCGGCAGGATACGGAAACCACGGAAGCTCCCTGTACAACACGATGCTATGAATCATTCACGACTCTCAAGTTATCAATTAAACTACTTTGTGGGTTCATGACTCCATGATTGAATGCAAATTATTCCAATTCTTGAGGCAATGTAGTTCTTGTAATAATGTTTCACTTACTGCACTTTAAATCTGACGTCCTTGCACTCATTGCCATATCCGGTAATCTCTATGACCGTCAGTTCGAATTTCTCCAAGAAAAATTTGCATATTCGTTCTAAATTTCGAGAAACGAATTCAAATAGGAAGGTGTGAATAACTCCTGAAAGGCCATATGTAGTGATAACATGTGGAACTGTGTCATAGTTAGGCGTAACGTAGGACACACATCCAAACAAACGTACACAAGGCATTACGGAGCCGGTGTAACATACTAAAAGGATCCCCTGAGTTTTATATTGCGAGAAATTTTGTGACCAAGAAAATAAGTCACGTATCAAACATACAAAATAGTAAGAATACAAAAAGAAACATATTTTGTTTTAATATTGTGTCGCCAATTTCGAGGACAAATCGATCCACTTAAAATTTTCACTTAAAAATTTAGATTTTTTTGTCTTACATGCTTTTTATTCACTTTTATATGATATACTAAAATGCATATACCAGGTAATTCAGCCAACAATTATCTATACATGCACAAGTGTAAGAATATAAATGCCAAGCGCTCAAGGGAGCATTAACTTTTCAATATTAATATTTTACAGATTGTCGCTGTTTCTAATACAACTTCATGACAGTTTTCATGAATGTAGGTCATTGTGATATGAACAATATGTATTATATCAAATATATTGTACGGTATAACCATTATGGATTCCTATAATATTTATTCATATGTATAGATGCTGCTTCTCCATACTAGATGTTATCTAATCATTTATGTTGAGGTGTTTATGAGCAGTTACTGTATAAGGTGTACCAACGTGCAAAACGTAAAAACTGTAATGTGTTATACAACATGTGTTAAACCAGACACAGTACTTACTGTAATCATGTTAGGGTTAGAGTTAGGGTTACGGTCAGTTTAGGATTAGAGTTAGTAATTACTGTGTCAGGTTTAGCACGAATTACAATTGTATAATACCTTACAGTTCTTACTGATGCACGGTGTTACACCGACCCTCTGTGGGTATAAGACAGTTGCATTCACTATCCTAACTACTTGAAGCTCAGAGGTTGATATCGTAACATGATAATACACTTATCCTGGTATGTGCGATCATGCCTTGATAAAAAAAATGAAAGTTATACAAAGTGTGATCCCTAAATATATTGCACAATATGACGCTGTGTCGCTATATAATTCTGAGGCGTACTACAGGAGACTTCGACAACCACCGAAGACTCAAAAGTGGGTCCTCTATAGAAACAAAGTTAGTATTGGATACTTAGATCTTCCAATAAGAACCCCATAATGCATCAATTCAGATATTGTTTGTGCGATGTGTCGCTATATACTTCCGAGACTTACTACAGAAGTCTTCGACAACCACCGAAGACTCAAAAGTGGGTCCTCTATAGAAACAAAGTTAGAAGTATTGGATACTTAGATCTTCCAATAAGAACCCCAGAATGCATCAATTCAGATATTGTGTGTGCGATGTGTCGCTATATACTTCCGAGACTTACTATGTACAGAAGACTTCGACGACCACCGAAGACTCAAAAGTAAGTCCTCTGTAGAAACAAAGTTAGTATTGTATACTTAGATCTTCAATGTCTTACAAAATAGTCTTAATATACACACCTTGCTTAGATCAAAGGTCAGGGTTGGGTTGTGATACTTTTTCAGATGCATTTGTGAAGGGAATTTTTAAATTAATTTGGACAACCATTTTAGCTACTGTACAATTTGCTTAATTTAAGTTTTCTCTGAACTGTTTTGTTAATATGTTCACAAAACCTTTCGAAATGTTCCCATAAACTCATTTACGCAGTCCCAGTAATTACACAATTACAAGGAGATGCATTAATCAGTTGCTTTTCTCTGTTCCACAAACGGTTTATCGATATAATCGTGGAAAAAGACAGCAATAATCCGCGAAATAACTCAATCAGTGGATGTACTGATATTCCGTGTGTTTCACATCTGAACATTCCGTGGTGTTACCTTGCCAACATGGTTTGTTATTTCTCATTCTTAATTTATAGCGTAACAGTTTTGAATGTTGTCTAATATTCAACTTTGACGAAGATTGACGAGCCTGGTGTTATATATTTTTCAACATTTAAAAGAGTTGTTATAGTGCAGACCAGTAACACAATGCAATTTGTATTTGTAACGTACTCAGAAAACAAAATAGGGTGTCATTTGACACCGTAACACCCTTTAAAGGTTTTGGGAATCGTAACACCCGTTGATACTCATTTGCTCATAATTTTGATCATAGTGACACCTGTTGGTATGTAACGTGCATGCACTATACGCATAATTCGAGAATCCGCATACTCGCACTAACGCTTCAGAGTGTTATCATAGTGTTGACTCTGTAAAATGGGTCGACGTACACCACTGTGGGGTAAGTTTACACTGTAACCAATGTTAATATATATATAAAGGGTGTCAATATACACCTTTTTGACCATTGTGACACCCTTGGCATTTATTGTGTCAGTCGGGAAACCTACATACACATATTGAAACCTTACGAGTGGATTGACACCCCTAAAGGTGCTCATATACATTAAATGTGTCACTTTGACACCTTTGCATTCTTACCTAAAGACCCAAACTTGTCATTTTAGATGTGTCTATAGACACCTTATTGACGTTGAGTGTAGGCAATGGGACATAGGAATGTTAGACATAACGTTACTTATGATAATATTCCATTAGGGTCTATATAACATCTATATGGGTGGTTTTCAGGTAAGCCGCACCAATACCCATAAATGAACTTTACTACCATGTAGCTCATTTGTTATATGTCATATCATCTTAACATTACAGATTTGTTGAGATCTTACTTCAGTCAGTCTACCATACCATACACTTGGTCTGGCATTTTTACGTTTACAAGTTATGGGTGTTGAAAATGTTGAATACTGTACAAACTTGGACGGAAAAATGTTGCGCTCAAAAAGTTATTATCTTTGCAAGACTATCAAACTGTGACAAATCTATCTCTTTGGATACTACATACAAATTTTGATTGCAGTTAAGTCTACTGTTTCAAAATATACCAAACAATACATTGTGTCTCTCGTTATGTTAATGCAGGATGGTCATTCATTAGGCTCTATACATCTGAAAAATTCCGTCCAAGTTCAGACCTTTCTTGACATAAGCACGTACAGATAACATGCAGGGTTAGTATAAAATGATTACTGCTAAAATGAACTTTGGATATGCCTATACCAAAAACATTTTACCAATCTTCCATATATATGTCGAATACAAAACCAGTCATCAGCAAACTTATGCTATCGTTTTCCGTCCAAGTAAAAGTGATGTCCGTTACATTTTGTCAATTAAATTATGCCAGGTTAAGAGAGAGCTGGCAACCTGTAATAATTATGTATAATAGCCCTTGGGGTATTATATACAGACATAATGCATAATACCCAGATTTTTGCATTTACTATAGTCTACTGGCAAAATTAAGTTTCCGTCCAAGTTGTAACGGACATCATTTTGGTGATGTCCGTTACACATTTTCTGATATATGTTGTAAATTAAGCATGAATTCAAAATAGAATGGAAATGCTTTTTATATAGCATAACACTCTAGTACATACAAAGCAATTATATGGACAAATCAAATTTATGTCTTCAGTTGGTATAATATTATGAGAAAAAAATCATAAATATGCGTAACGGACATCACCGTTTAAAGAAAAATATGTTTTTCCTCTTGATATCACTGTTTTCAGCATGTGATATAATAAGAAGTGATTTATTTGGAATGGTTAGCCCACTGGTTATATTGATATGTAATAAACAGAGGAAAAATTCACAATATCTGCATGTACTGTAAGATTGTTTAATTTTTTGGCATGAAAATGTCATTAAAACCAAAGAAAAACATGATTTGTATCCAGTGGAAATTTAAATATCTATTCTTGAAACTGATAGAAACTGCACAACATAATAATAATATAATTTAGAATTTATAAGCATTGCCTACAATAGTATAACCTGGAAACTGGGTGTGGTTATATGCCACGCCACAAATAGTAACGGACATCATCTTTACTTGGACATACACTTAGGTTAGCTATTAATGTCAAATTTTCTTCATTTAATTTACCTGAAAGATGGCCAAGTAAACTAAATGAAGGAGTAGTTACATTACCTGGTCATTCTGTGTACAATTTAGAGCACAGTCATCTTTCTTACATTGCTCATTAACACTGATCACCCAACAATAAAATATACCCCCCCCCCCTCTCAACAACTCAATCCACCCTCCCCAATAATCCAAAACATTTGCATTCAGAATCATATGACTTAAAACTTTATGACATACCATGTTGTATAATTATCGTTTTAAGAAAAAAAGGCAGACATTCGGCAACACGGTGTCCACAAAAGCAAAGGACGACCATTGGTTCGGTGCGTTTGAGTGGTTGTATGTGCATTTTTAAACTGGTGAGGTGGTATATGGATGGGAACGATGTTTTGAGATGTTGGTACTGTATGGTAGGGAATCTGACAAGTATGGGTCGGGTTAAGGTATATTGTGACAAAAAAGTTCTTGTATTGGTGACAAGGCATAGCCATGATGTGCTATGCAGTGCTAGACGCGTTTTGAAACGGGAGGTGGGTCCCGAATCTCATCAGTAGCAGAGGGTAGGAGTTTAGCTAAAAGGTTGTTGAGGCGTACGGGTGAATGTACGTGTTTAGAAAATTAGTTAAGGCTAAGTGGCGGCGTAGAGGTAAAAAGTGGTATAGCCGCGCACTATGCCAGGTCACAGTGATGGAATGGTTATTCATGCAGAAGGCTGGTAAGGATATCTATGAGTGGTAAATCGGTATTATCAAGTTGATCTGGTTTTGGATCCGAGGGAAAACGAGCTCGGATAAGTGAGTCGCTTAGGTTTGTCGCCCTTTTCTAAGCGATAATAGGTGGTTTCGGAAACAACTTCGATAAGTTTGGGTTCTCTGAGATCAGATTCCAGTGTTCTAATAAACAGGCTTTGAGATCCTTTGTTTTGATATGTGGTGTGTACATAAATTTGAAGACCAGAGGTGGGTTTGATGGTTTGGGTTTCGGGGTAGACGCCATGATCCTGTTGTCAAAATTGACGGATGAAGTAATATTGTCAATCATGTTAGCCTCGTAGTTACGCTCGAGTAGTTTCTCTTTAAAGAGAGTGACTGTTACATAGACGTAGGTGGCGTAGTGTTTCACCCTTGATGAAGCCTTTGAGGCAATGGCTGGGGTGTGCAGAATCACGTGAGAGGTTTCGCATGGTTTAGAGTAAACAGTGTTGGGCTGCGAACCGTGTACATTACCTTTAAATATTGTGATATCTAGGTATGATATTTCGGTTAGAGATGCTTCCGAGGTGAATTTGAGGGTTGGGTGTATGGTGTTGATATGGTCTACAAATGTATTAAGTTCGGTTTGGGTACCGTCAAAAAGGAGTAGGATGTCTCTGTATCTAAGCAAGGTGATGATTTGCTTGGATAGAGGGATGATTTTGTTCTCAAGATTGTGGAAGGTGATGTCCGCTATTTCCGGTGATGATTCAGAGCCCATTGCAACCCCTACCGTTTGTAGGTAGTATTGGTTGTCAAGGGTGAAACAGTTGCGTTTCAAAATGAGCTCTAGTATTTTACGGATGTTATGCGGCGACGGTTTGTCGATAATGTAAGAGGTGGATGTGTCGTTCTCGAAAGCTTTAGTGCAAGCTTCGATTGCTTCCTCTTGAGGGATGTTGGTATACATGCCTACTACATCTAATGTGGCGAGTAAGACATTCTTTGGTAGTACCATGTTGTTGAGAAAATTGATAATGTGACTGGAGTCCTTCACATAGGTCGGTTGTTTATTGACCAAAGGTAGAAGGAAAAAATCAAGAAATTCTGATATTTGTTGTGTAGGACCACCACAACCAGAGATAATGGGTCTCCCAATAAATTTGGTGCCCTCTGGTGGTTGTTTGTGGACCTTTGGTAGAAGGTAGAGCAAAGGGGTTCTTATCTTATGGTTAGATGGGTTGAGGTACTTGAATATGTCTTCGGTAATTTCTCCGGAGGTGTGGAGATCTGTGACTAAGGTATGCACTAGTTTCACCGTATATTTGGTAATATCGGATGGTATGAGCTGGTATTGGGTACCCGATAATTGGCGTAAGGCTTCAGATTTGTAATCTGATTTGTTTAGGATTGCAATACCTCTGCCTTTATCAAATTGTTTGATGATAATTTATTTACTCTTGCGAAGTGAGGAGTTGGCAGATTTTTCAGACTTTGTTAAGTTGGATTGTGCATGGTTTATTGGTATTTTAGCCAGGTTCGTTTTGGTGTTGAGGAGATAGTCCTCTAGTGCGTTACAAGGTACTGGTATTGGTTGCCAGGTAGACGGTATTCTGAATTTGGTGTAAGGGTTATCTTTTGCTTCGTGCATGTAGTATTTGATCCTCATACTTCGGGTGAGCTGTTTTATAGCTAGAAGCAGAGTGGATCGGTTGGGTTTTATAGGTGTTGGAATAAAACCTAAACCTTTACCCAGTAGGGTGATTTCTGGGGTAGTCAACTTATGTATTGAGAGGTTCCTAATAAAATTCAGACAGGTGTTTATCTGGGAGGATTTGGATAGTTTACGGTGACAACGCTTCCGATTATTTTGAAAGCTTGGACGTTTTAGGTGGGAGCCGATAGATGGCTTGTTTAAACGTCTAGGTATGGTAAATAATGTTTATGGGTATACAGGATAATATAATATAACATATATGAAAAGACACTTACGGTATACTGGTACAACAACAAGAAGGGGTAAAAAGGTGACAACAGACAAATTGCAATGTTTGAGAAGAGGGGTGAGCTGGTCAAAGTAACCTTGGATGAGGCTAGTTGTGATGATAGTTCGACTATGGTAAGTCGAGCTAGCCTTCTGGATGCTTTGGACAAGGTTCGGTTCCACCCGAAAAGTATTCTGGACGGTAGCCGAGGGGTGACGGCAGGGTCGGTGGTTGCCGTTTGACTGTCACGTTAGAATCTCTTTGGTAATCGAGATCCTTCTGTAGTGTACTCGTTCTAGTTTCCATGATGACTTGTTGTTGTTGGTGTTGTTTCAGGTGGGCTAACAAGGTCTGGAGTTTCTGGTAAGTCTCGTTGTTGAGGCGGAGGTTGTCTTTGTGTTGTTGTGGGATAGGTTCTGTAGTATTGGTCTCGTCGTCGCTAGAATTGGAGAAATCCGAAATGTTGTTGAAATCGAGATCAATCTCTCTGGGTGGCTCTTTCTTCTTGAAAGAAAGGGAGAGTTTCTTCGAAGATGATGATGATGATGATGAAGCGGTGTTTATTCTAAAGATTGCAAGAACAAACGGTGACCCCGCCCCACGCTCGCTACGGCCCTGGACGACATTTTTGGTGTACGATATTTTCAGTGATGTGTCATAGAAATGTTCACCGATCGAGACGTGACTAATTCCTTACAATCTTACCAAACAGTTGTTTTAATACTATAAACTTAGCATTCTTCTTCCAGGTTTGGGGTTTATCGGTCTGACCGAGTGCGGCTCTCATGCCAAGGTGAAAATTGGGTGTATCAACAAATCGTTTTGCCATACATATAAGTCCAGGAAGCTAACACAATGTACAGTAATTAATAACTGAAGCACACATATCGACACGGAGTTTTAGTAAACATCGTAACGCGTCCGTTTGACTCCATCATTGGCAGTCGACGTGGGATCCCATGGGTGTGGGCTCACAATTTCATAGTCCAAAAATAGGCAAATTGCACTATGCTTTCTATGCCGACTTTAGTGTGAGTAATATACCGCGGATGCGTATTTGCACGCTATTGCGAGCGGAATCCATACACGAATTCACAGTTGCACAGAGACCTCTAAACTGCCAGTAGCGACCGGAAAAATCGTCCACAGCTGGGTTACACGTATCCAGTCCGATCCGGCCTATCGTCGATCCTAGTTCAGAACTTTTGTTTGCTGACATTATTATTGCTGACTGAATTATTAAAGGGACATTTCAGGACTATACGTGTATATGTGCTAGATCAATAGTCCGCTCAAAAGTGGGTCGCGAACAATCATTGGTGAGTCGCGGATAAGGGAGCGCACCACCATTTCAGACTACTAAATGTTCATCCACCAAAAAAGCTAAAAATGTCCCTAAAATATTTTTTTTGAGATGACTTTAATAGCAGAAGAGCAGAGATTGTGATACTTTTTATTATTTGATGTTAAAGAGTATGAATCGAAGTAAAGATAATGTAAAAGTTAAACCATTTAATTAATTTCTCCCCGAAATGGTGAAATTACTTCGTCAGAGCAGTTTTTAGGGGTGGGTATACCTTCACAAACATTTACCTCTTCTAGCAAAAATAAAAATCAGATCGGTCATGGAAAGGTAATTTGTAGATTCAATGAATATCTAGCTCGTCAGCTGTTATACGAGGGGTCGGTGTGGCAATTGACACAGTCCAGCATGCTCATAATAAATGATTATGATTGGTGGTGTGGCCGGATGGGGGAATTGAATCGAACGATCGCCATGAGTGAATTGACATGGCACATTAGTTTTGAACGGTAGGCTAAGATTATTTACATTATTTAGAGAAGTGACATTGGGCAAAGGGTGTCATGAGAGCATACCCCGCACCCCACATTTGGCACTAGCTGGGCGGAATATTATGCAGAAATATTGGTAGATTACCTTAAAATAATAGAATCTTTGGATATACGTTTCCGATAGTGTAAAGGTAGCATCTAGCCACCCTTAGTTTGGTAAAAAAAATCTCAAAGAGGTGGGGGAACCATTATACGCTGTTACATATTGGTTACATTTTTCGGGCAAATCATTGCAGCCCCCCAACTGAAATAGTTATCCTACGCCCATGGGGATTATTTGTAGATTGGTTGGATTGGTTATCCTTAATTTACAAACCGAAACAAATTAGGAATAGCCTATGCTGATTCACCAGTGATGACTGTGACGCCAGAACACTACCAATGATTGCACTGCAATAAATAATTATATGCAACCCATCATATACCTATTCTGGGATTATATGATTCGAAGAGCGCGAATCCAAGGTAATAATAAGTGTATATATAATCTCGAAGAGCAAATAAACCAGAGATAAATATTGGGGTAACGTCATGATTCATAGATGAATAGATGGTGAACATGTGCGCTACCCTCACGTAAAACATTCGACAATAAGGACGTTGGCACTCGTCTAGTTGTTGATTTAGTTGTTGAGTTAGCTTATGATGCCACGTCTACGGACATATACACTCGTGTTTCCTATACAGTCAGAAGACCTTGACAAGAAACTCTCAATTTGTTTTGTATATGTCCTTTAAGTTAAACACGTAGGCCTACATCAATCAGTTCATGCTTTCGGTAGATCGGATGGCATATCGGCTACGTATGCAATCAAAAGTGGTTGAAATTTAAATACTTATTTATGCTCCAAAGTAAAACTTTGGGCCGTCGAGATACACGAAAGGACGAATAGCGCCGCCTGAAACCAACTCAAATCGGTCTAAACAAATCGGTACCCGCGTAAACACGTACGTAGGCCTATGATACGTTGCATAGTATAGACATTATCTGGTATAAAGGCATAACGAACTGCATACTAACGACTACCCAAAGGAGGAAGATAGGTAGGTACATTTATTATAATATATAATTTAAAAGATGATTCAGATATATACTGGTGTTGTTTAAAGTTTAAACTTTACGCGTTAACTGTACAAACGATACACGTCTAAATACAGTAGGCATAAATATTAATTTCAGTGGATTTGAGTACCTCTCCAACACCTAGTATATTAGGAACTTGTTAGGTTGTGATTGACTAATCTTAACATTGTCCCAACTGTCGTCATAGGGATAGACATACCAATACGCTGTATAACGACTGTAATGTTCTGTGAGTTATAGCCTGTACAGGGGTCTAGACCTAGCTAGTATTAATTTAGTTACATAACCCTGGGTTCGCCATTTTAGTTACAAACAAAAATCGCGTTGTGAAAGGAAATGTACATATCGCACAAAATCGTGACGTCAAGGACTTCAACTTTGTCTCATCACTAATTTAACAAATAAGATTTTCCGTAATTTCGTGCCCTAGTGATATTCTTGTATATGTTATAATTGCAGCATATGAGTGTAGCCATTTCTAAACCCAATTTTATAGACGAATTCCACACAATTTCCTTCCAGTTGTATCCCGACGACAATTTCTATTCACCAATGCAATACTACAGAGTACAGTGGTAGGCTAATTCATACCTGTGTTGTAATGTTGTAATGTAATGTCTCAAAATCACTCTGACTCGACTCGAGTCCACAACTTTAATTGACTCGAATAACTAAACAGATGGACCCGACTTGGACTCGAGTCACTGTGATTTGGTATCAATAGACTATAGAGCATTTTGTGTTAGTTTACCTTAACTTCAAATCACGTAATGGAGTACTGCAAACCAGTATGTATAATATAGTCACGTTACTCGATCCTCGATCCTCGTATTTTGAATATAGCTTTATAAAACTCATTCGAAATACAAAGATTTCATTCTGTGCCAGTTTCTTTATGATTAATATGACAAGCTTTAGTATTTATTCACCTAGTACCAAAACAATCATTTAACCTCTGATCCTATTATCAGTGTGCTTGGCCACTTAAAACAATAGTGCTCCAGCCACAGACCACTGTCCTGCTGGGAAGTTTTGTGGCATCATTTTGTTTACATTGCCTATGGCGGTAGCACAAGAAATCTGAGAAGCATGT
>JAODAF010034905.1:0-11845 GCA_027574765.1 Molpadia intermedia
TAAACACAATACATGGGTATGTACATTGCTTGTCAACATAACTTGAAAAGGCAAACTTCTATTGAGCTCATACATGGCATGTGTGTTTATCATAGTTAGTACACGGATGTTGTTTTTTATTGAGGTCAATAGAGGTCAAACAATAAAATCAGGTTTTAAATCTAACGGCATGGAATCACGTAGCCCTCGGCTCTTGTTTTGGTTCTAAATTGGTTCTAATTTTATTCTACTGATTTCAAAATATCTACCACATGGATTCATGATTCTTTTGTCACTGAATCTTATCTTCTGCAAATCTAAAAACTTTCTGAAAAGCAGGAATGTTGATTGTTTGTCAAATCTGCCCGGTAGGATGAAAACTGATATTTCAGATAAAATACTTGAGTATTCTAGGATGCTCATTCATGGTTGTTATCGATACGGGCGATTTAATGAAAACAGACAATATAACAAAGATCATGATTGATTTTAACAAAAGCAAAATGTGGGACAATATCAGAGGGCGTATGTTCCTGCTGGCGGGATTTTAGTAATTATAATGATCTGACTTGTATAGTTTACCTATATACCATTGAATGTTGACTTCTTAAATGTTTCCTATGTGAACTATGTCTTTGTGAATATAGATAGCCTCAGGTTCTTGATACTTTTTGTCATTTTGTATCTCTCCAGCTTCAAGTCACAAACAGGACCACATGTCGGGAAATAATCAACCTAGTCATTCAGCAATTAAACAAAACCATTGAAAGTAGAAAGCTGGATGCACCGCTGTACGACGAGGACCAGTGGGGCGAGTTCTGCCTGATTGCAAGTGTGGGTAACATGGAACACACTTTAAGGGATGACTTCTGCCCTCTTCAGCTACAAAACCCCTGGACCAAAGGCCAACTCCAACTCCAAAGGCCAACCATGATGCCATTAAAAGCTTAGCTAGTATAGGACCCTCTACCTGTGTGTGAGATGGGCAAGTGCAATAATGTCGTTAATGTTTAACCCTAATTTATTAGCACAGAGGGACCAAGACAAGGTATTACAAAATGTTGGGAAATGTTGAGAAGAAAAGTAATATTATTGATATTTTTTAAATTTTTTCAATAAAGTGATTTGACAAACACCCAAAGGGGGCTCAACCCCCCTCCCCGGCTCAAAAGAAGGATATTGGCACCATTTTGATGCAGTTTTGTTGGCCTCATACCACTTCAAAGTGACCCAAACACACAAAATTTCCCCCTCCCTTTGGCCAAAACCCCCTAGCTCTACATGCTCTGTTGTTAAAAGTGTGTAGGATATAGAGTGTAGGATGTAGAGCGTAGGATGAGCCAGTATCTGGCCCCAGCCATATTTCTGAACTTTATTATACACAACCGTATACATACGCAAATAAATATTTCAGATGCCTGTATTTCCAGGAGGTAATGCTACAAATATCTATTCACGTCAGATTTGTACAGAAATTTATTCCTCTGCACACTGAATGAAAACTTAATGCTGATACAAAATTGTAAGTTGGCCAGTCCAAGCGTGATTTATATGGTATATGTCAACATCCACATCTAGTTCTCTGGTCAGAAGTTTGCACCTATGGCAAGCACGATCATTTTCAATGAATGTTACCATCTTTATGAAATAAAACTTAATGGGTTTGGTCCGTTAGTTTCTGGTCTCCAATGGTTGTCTCAAAATCAAAACTGCAATGTACACAATCAAATTTCTCCTTTTTTCCATAAAAGTGGTAATTTTTTTACAAACACATTGTAGACCTTTTCATATGATAGTCTATGTTGCCTGACAAGTTAGTTTACTGCAAAATATGTACGTGTGACATCAGCCCAATCGGATCCACACTATTAAAACAGTAATATCTCTCTGATGTGACCACCACTCATTATATTTATATACATTTAGTACAACATAAGGCCATTGTGGACAATATGGACCCCGGGCCTGGCTCACACATTGCGGCTTGATTCACAGAAATGGATCATTGAATGATTGTATATCACAAATATCTGTTTTTGAAATGATTAGCAAAATATTTAAATACTATACCCCATGGTCTTACCCATAATTCCGCTACCAATTCATCGGGTCATCTGAAGTAAATCCCGCAACCCCAACCTGTCGTTTAGGCAATTCTTTCTCAACATGACTCCCAGTTGTTTAGGGTATGCTATTGTGTGTGATAATAGACAGGCAAATTATTTTTTCTTCTTTATTTAAACTGAACTTTCAAGAGTAGTTTTAATTAAACCTTCAATGTAAAGATGTAAGTAAGTAAGATAAAGGAATGGAAATAAGTAGAATATATGACAGCAGTAACTGAATAGAAAGATCTATGCAACAGATTAGAGATTTATTGAAGAGAATATAAGCTGAGTATTTAGGCTTGAGGTTTTACCAAGAGATCATCTATGTTTATCATATGTCTTGTCATATATGAGAATTAATTTTAAAAATGGAAAGTCGTGTGGGGGTCAGTGACACCTTGAACACATTACATTATTTATTTTCACTCTTTCAGCCCAGAGTATGAGGAATGTTGAATGTTTCCACTTTAGGAGGAACATTTCACTTAACAGATTAAATGTATAGACATACTGTAGTTTGGCCTAAGCATCCTAGTGAAGGATGTTCCCCTTTGATGATTTAACTAGCCTATCACATAAAGTGTATGAATAAAGTTTGGCCTAAGCATAACAACAAAAACATAACTTTTATACACTGTTATTTTATACACTGTTGTCTGTTTATAAACCATAAAAGAGTGCAAGGTCTGCCATAATGTTTGGCAATGTTAGTATCATATAACATCTCATGCCTTGTGATGCTACGTAGTTTACTTACTGTATGCACAAAATTGTCCATGGACCTTTTAAAATATTTAAGCTTCTTCTGAAATTTCCTTTTCAATAGTTCGTTCCATGAAAGATTTTTTTAAATTTTAAATTAAATATTTTATTTGACTGGCATTACTTGAAATTATATCACAACACCAGCTTCAAGCAAGGTGTGAATATATTATCTTTAGATCTTTATAATAAGAGCCTTCAAAATTTGCATTTAATTTCATCCTGTATAAATAATAGTTTGAAAAAATGAAAGTTTTAAAGTTAAACAACCAATTTGAAATATGCTTGTCAAGAAGATTTACCTTCAAATTTTCAAACAATATCTTGAACCAGTAGCCTGCCTGAATATGGAAATTTCACATTAAAAATTATTAATGTGATTGTCTGCTTGTCAAACAGTCTTTACTGTAATGGTTAATGGTATAGCTGGTAAATACCTTGGAGAAAACACCCTTTGAGCTTTATCATAAAAAATATTAACAAATAATTTGGCACAATTAAGCATTTACCACTTTTAATACACTGATGATTTTTTAGTTTTGGACCCTGTCATTTAATTACATATTTATTATTTCTTCTTATGGATTTAAACTCCTTGGATAAAAGAAAGCATATGTCATTTTATGTAGTTTATGAGATGTAGTGAGGCATGGTGTCATGTGTAAGGTCTTCAACAAAATATATTACAAAATATTTTAAAAACTGCCATGGATTTTGTTCTTACACTTCAATGGGCTATTCTATTAAACATAAAAACATGAGAACTCATTCATTGATAGTTTTAATTTTAAAATGGACATTAATGATTGGGTATGCTATTGTCAGATGTCTTTTATGATCATTCATATTTAAATTAGACATTTTTAAGCATTTGAAGTATATGTTGCTTTATTTAATTCTTCTAAACTGTAGTGCAATCGTGTACTTGTTACTGTTACAGAAGATGTGTAGTAATCGTGTCTTTCCTCCTATTGCATAATGCACTGCTAGTTGCCTTAATTTATCCCTTTTTTCACAGCATTTTGCATTTTGTATAAAATGTATAGAGAATGATATCTTCCATGTATATAGTGTAACAGCTTTGTTGCTGCATTGTACATAGATTTCTACACATGCTCTGATAGTGTGTATATTGTATAAATTGGTATTTTTTACAAAATTCATTGATAATAATGAAATGTACATAATAAACTCAACAACCTTCAAACAGAAATATTTCTAGTTTCGTCTTTTGGATATCGTCCATGTTAAATGACAGCACCACATGCCATCAGGGTTCCATAATTTTTTATTTTTTATTTTTTTTTGGGGGGGGGGGAGGGGGGTAATAGTGGTTTCATATGTGAGGCAGGACATTGAGAGGGCATAGAAGTTATGTGAGAAGCTGCACATGCGCTCAACTCATATTAAAGATTAATGGACGCTCTATTCAGCAGTCCGGCCTCATTATCTGGCTGGTAATGATGCCTGTGCTCTATGCTCGTAGATTGTCCATTCTGTATATACATAATAAAGTAGTAAGATGTGTTGAGAGTGCCATTCGTGACATCAGAGAATGGATGCTAATGAATAAATTTAAATTAAACGATGATAACACTTTGGCCATGTTGTCCCATTCAAAATGCGCAAAACTCTTCTGGATTTGTATTTAGCGCCATATAAATATTATATAATTATTATTATACCTCTTCATACTGACAGCTAGATACAAAGGAATTGTAAACTGAGTAAATACTGAACAAGATTTAAAGAAACGAAGACTGCCCTCTCCACCCACCCCAACCCATAAACTTCTTTTAGTTTACCCACCCCTACCTGTAAACGTTATATGTTAGTTTGTCCACCCCCACATGTTATCTTCATTATAGTTTACCCACCCCTACCTGTAAACTTTAGTTTCCCACCCCTAGCCTACCTGTAAACTTCATTTTAGTTTACCCACCCCTATCTGTAAACGTTATGTTAATATGTCCACTCACACAGCTAAACTTTACCCACCCCTCTAGTAAACTGAAACCTTCCCTTTAAGAAACATAATGTATTTTGTCTCCACTCGAAGTCTTCTTCAGGTATGAATGGGAAGGACACTGGAAGATATCAGTGCATTTATGAAGAGTACACGTGCTTGTTAAAGTACGTCACAAAGAGACGGAATCTTGACGCGATGGAGAGGCGTAAATTGTATTATATAAACAACCAGATATCCAATGTTTATGACGGTAAACAAAAGGATAACTTTCTTAGCCAATTTTATGTGATTTGTTGGAAATGCATGACCTTAAGTAGCTGCTAGGATAAACGATGTCAAATCATATAAGCCAGTTGTGAAACATCGCCACGTTCTAGATACTACAGAAAATACTACTTGACCGATCATCCTATACAGGAAAATACCTTTTCAAGCAGTTTGGTAGCGCGTATCTTCTGTAACCGCAAACTTCATTCTACTTGAAATTTACGTCATTTAGCATACGCCTCGTTTTGGGGTTTTTTCGGCCTCTGCCATCTCCAATCGATCTTAATATAGAATCCTTCATTTTCAAGCCAAATAATCGTAATAAATCGTTAGTACCAAGAATTCTATGAACAACACGAAACTGCCAGAATCGAGTAGAGTAAAAATAGTTTTTTTCCAGTTTATTATTAACATAATAACGATCCCACTTGTTTTGAGATCATCAACCTAAGTACGGTACCGGTATGTTGCACTTGCTCGTGGGAATTTTTTTTTGACTTGGCATTCGGAAGTTGAAGACTCCTGAATTCGTTTAAAATTCAGAGTTTGGGAATAGATGAAATGAGACCAAATTAGTAGGCCTATACATAAAAGAAAACTTTCTAAGTTCGTTTAGCATGAGAAAACTTAAATACGGCCAATTATATTATATGTCCCGGTGTCCGTCTTCAATAAAAAAAATAGTCAGTGCAAGCTTAGTCCTATATTTCTCGTTTTGTTTTTAACACATCAAAGTAATTTTCGTATTAATCTGAATACAGACATTGTTAACATTAAACATTGATTAGCTAAATCGTCTGTATATAGGATCCGATGGTTGCGGGTATTTTGATTTCCGATCGTACACGACACAGGCGTCGTTCGTCCAGCCTGGACGACTTGATGAGGGGGCGACGGGACGGCGCCGCTAACACAAGTGGGCGCATGAGTGCGCTGCACGAAGCGACCAGGAAGATCTGGTCAACAAGAACTGTTTTTGTGGGCCCCCGAAGATCAGTGGGTACAGTGACCGATCTTGAGGATGAGGCTGGATATGCCCTCACATGCAGATAAACAAAATCGGTTAACTTAATGCCTCTTTGACTCCATGGTAGGAAATATTAATTAATCACAATACACAATGGCGTATGAAGGCAGCTTCCCCCACCCCCACTTCCAAACATCCCGTTTTTCGGATCTCCATAAAAAGAAAAAAAATCACTCCATTTAATATCCAAAGAGAAAGTATTATAATTCGAACCAAATGCTTAAGTTTTTCGATATAGGCCTATTTGATATATAGTGCCGTACCCGGTCGTTTTCGGATTCCCGCTATGAAAACATTCTTTCTGTGTTTCTGACATGGCTGACGATACGATACCGTATCATTCATGTACCCATCACCTCCATTATAATTAAATGACGTAAGCCGGCCTTGCATGAGCAGCAAATAGACGAGACTTATGTAAAATAGGTTTATCTCACGCAGCAATGACGTACACCGACACTGGAAGTGTCCGATTCATTACTTATAAATGAAGGACGCATATAATATCGAATTATATTTTTTTCTATCAGTATTATTTATTTTACTTTTTCTTCAAAGAAATTATATTCAAAATATTTATATGTATTTTGGATGGGACCCAAATTGTTTGGTCTCGAAATTTATTCTAAATTAGTTTCGGCCCATATGCAAGCTATGGGGTCAATGTTCAAAATTTTTGAATTGATGTAACTCTGCAACCGTAAGTCCATACTTTTTGGACCATGTGGGCAACAAATCGGCCCATATGTGCACTTATTGGTTAGGTAGTGGTATGTACATATGGGACCATGTAGGCCCTTTTTTGGGCTTCCAAATTAATTTTAGGACCAAGTTTTAGTTTTTAGGCTAAACATTTTTGGGCAAAAATTTATATGGGACCCATATGCTGTAAGTAACTCCACAACCAAAACGGTCAGGTTGTAGGTGCATGTGAGGCCCCAAAAAACTTGGTATGAAGATGGGTGGTGAGTATAGGCATTGAAATATTCCATTAAGCAAGGAACCGTAGTGCCCAGTGGGCTTTTGTGTAGGGCAGGGGCGGCAAAACAAGGGGTTGGGGTTATACCCCCTATAATATTCCAAAGTTCTTGGAAAGAAAGAAACACAACGCATACTGTATTGATACTCTAAATCTATTATCTTAGTTATTACACTCTCGGCTTCCCAGATACAAGTTATCATATTCACAGGGGTGTATATTGAGCAGGTCAGTTAGATGACCCTGGAGATAGACAATACCCATCCAGTACATACATGTCAGGGCATGATATAAGTCTAAACCAATCACAGGAGGGCAGAAGAGGCAGAGGAGATTGGACTGATCGATTACGTTGCTAGGGGTGATAAGGCATATAATTGAGATAAGAATATAAAATGATTATGACAGAACATTACAGTTAGGTTTGCGGAAGCCCGCACTTCACGGCACTTGAGTTGAGAACTGCAGTTGAGGACTTCGTCTGATATACTTTGGGAGTAAGGAAGTTATTATTTTGTCTAATTTATCGCCGGCAAAATCTGATTAATATAATTTTTATTGTAGATGAATCAAGGAAAGAATTTGAAATAAAGAGCTATTTTCCGTGATTAATGAAGGGTTAATGAAGTCGCATATATTTGGAAGTTGAATCGCTTAGGTGTGACCCGAGCTTTACATTGACAGTCGCTTCTTGGAGGCTGTGTAGGCCTACTACCAATAACATCCCATTGACTTACACACTAAATTAAATATTTATAATTTACTTAAATAATAATAACATTTGAAACAATTGTCTTACGGCATCTCTTTATTATGGATTCCATTGTTTTTTGGTTAAGCCAAAACATTTTGGACCAAACGGTTGCAATATGCAATACAATGTTCCTGTTATATACTTATATAATAACTTATAACCAATAAAATACGATATATCGACTCAATTTTACTTTATCAACACGATTAAATACGATTATATATTGCGGAACGCCGCGAATTGCTGCCCTGCATGGGGAAGTACGCCAAACACACCATCTAATCCGTACCTAATAGGAGGACAACAGAATGATTAGGAAACGCACGGTCACACATGATATACATACAAAAGGAAACGCGGTCTCATACCAGCCCTAACAGGCACTATAACTGACTCACTCCTCGGCCGAGTCCCATTATATTGGGTTTCAAGGCATCACTGGCAAATGACGTCAGCCATGAACCCTCGCTGCGGTGAAGCCTGTAGAGGGCAGACCCGACATAACTCAACTAAGACAGCAAAAACATACATTTTAAGATACTCACACTTGAAAGAACCTGCACGCGAAATGGAAACACGGCCTCATACAAGCCCTCGTGTGCATTATAACTGACTCACCGTCCTCTGCCCAGTCCCATTATATTGGGTTTCAAGGCATCACTGGCAAATGACGTCAGGGCATATCCGAATTTACAACAAATTAATGTGTGACAATAACAATACAAATAAACAGGAACCTAAAATTATTAGAAATTACCTTAAAATCTGCCAACCGTGGTTCACATTTATTAATTTTGATATTATCAAACTAGAAAGTCACATATTACTTCAAGAGCAGACACGTGTGTGTTTAGTAAATGGATATGGTCGTTGATTTCTATGACAAAGAAGCGATTGGTGATTGATGAGTACTATCGATGATGTAAATTGACTATTCATTGTAATGTTTTATACATTCTTAAGTGACAATAGTCATCCGAGCAACATATGTTTCAAATTCAAAGATATGTGAACTATCATCGAATGACAACAAATGCCTCGTCAGTTATCAGTCATTGAGTATCGATTCAATCCAGTGACGTCATCTATGTTATACAAGTTAGTGGGGGTGAACTCCCTAATGTGTGAAGTGTCCACAGTTGCGCAAGGCAAGATTATGTTGGGCCAATGGGTAAATTGGTAATTGAGGACCCTTGGTATGACATTTTTTTAATTATTGATGACCTTAGTGACGTCATCTACATTATACAAGTTAGGATTAACTCCCTAATATGTGAGGAGCCAACCGTGTTATATGGTCCTCGTGAGCAATGAGTTATTCCCTCTCCACGGGGGAAGAACTAGAATATATTCCACTCCCAATATTAGGTCCCCGATATGACTTAATGTTGTTTTGGGCTCCTCTTTTAATTTTCACCGGGCCCGTGATATTTACTACTCGGACCATCCTATCGATTAGCCTCTGTGACGTCATCTACGTTATAGACGTTTGTGGTATTCATTCCCTAATGTGTACGGTGAAGTGCCCATCGTTTTATATGGTCCAAGTGAACTAGGAGTTTGGTGGCTTTATTCTCTCACTCTCACTCGGCTTGTGGGTACATTGGTGAAGCCGGTCCATGCTATGGTGGCGACGTTTGATGTCTAATTTCATTAGGTCCCGAGGAATTGGATGTTCGAGATGCACAAAGAGCCCTGGTACTCACAGTAGACAATATACTGCAGTAGAAAAGGTTAATCCATATCTAGATATTATTTCGACGAAATATCATAAGCAGAGCTACTTTCTGACGTCTGTTTCGAGGAGACCATGTTGTGACTACAAAATACATTGCCAGAATGTCAACTTATAGGGCCCCACGCAGATTAAATGTTGTTATTGCGAGGCGTAGTAAAAGCTACTTCACTGCACTTAAAACGAACTATTGAAACTGGATCGTATTTGTTTAAAACAAATTATCCAAATAGCCTATAGGATAATTGGCTAATCCAGCTATCAGGCGACAGCAACAGTCGCGCCCTACATATATTTTAGGGTAACATTGCCGTAGTCATATGAACCTTTAGAAAATCGTAAAGGTGAAACGTGAACGTCGGTCTTCTGCCGGTAAATTCGTTATATTTAGATCTCAGTGTACCCTTAATATGAAGCAGTTCTCTTGTTTATTGTCGGTGCTTTTTACATGCTAAGGCAAAGATCCACCCTGTGAATTTAGTCACCATTGGCATCACCAGTAGGGGAGGGGTATCAATTATTAGCTGTCCTGAGTGTTCTAAACACAACGTTTGCTCCTTTGGTCACATCTGGTCACTTAGTCCTGCCACGTGGTCTAGCTGGTTAGGACACACGCACGCTGAGCAGGAGGTCTTGAGTTCGAGCCCCAGAGGTCACTCAGTCCTGCCCCATGGTCTAGCTGGTTATGACACACGCACGCTGATTAGGCGGTCTTGGGTTCGAGCCCCAGCGGTCACTCAGTCCTGCCCCATGGTCTAGCTGGTTAGGAGACACGCACGCTGAGCAGGAGGTCTTGAGTTCGAGCCCCAGCGGTCACTCAGTCCTGCCCATGGTCTAGCTGGTTAGGACACACGCACGCTGAGCAGGCGGTCTTGGGTTCGAGCCCCAGAGGTCACTCAGTCCTGCCCGTGGTCTAGCTGGTTAGGAGACACGCACGTTGAGCAGGCGGTCTTGGGTTCGAACCCTATCGGTCACTCAGTCCTGCCCCATGGCCTAGCTGGTTAGGATACACGCACGCTGAGCAGGCGGTCTTGGTTCGAGCCCAGCGGTCACTCAGTTCGGTTCGATTCTCAGCTATATATGTGCTATACAGTGGCGTACGCATGTTCGAGTCCTGATCATCGTGATAAAACTTCCCTTAGTACTCCCCATGTTTTCCTTAAACCAAGCTTGCCACGCTACAGATTAAGAAATGTCACTAGGCTCCTACTGTTAACATACATGGAATAAACATAAAGTTAAATGTATAAAACTTGCTAAAATATGGTAAAATATGTAGGCCCCTGTGTACCTCTCCAGACATGTTAACCTAATGTATTATCATCGAATGACAACATAGATGAGGCGATATCTTTGCTTTATATGTCATCTTCGTAACAGGCAAACGGGATTCGCACATGGTTAATTATTTTTGGGAAAATTTTGTATTTCCCTCCCCTCCGGGGTTGACCTTGAAATATTTGGCCAGTGATATATATAATGGCCCTATTAATTTCTCTTCGCTATCCCCGGTCGGTAGCAAATCCTTGACTTGGTAAGGCCACTGTCTCAATGCCTTAAATTTCCCAACCATTTAGTTTCATTGCTTGTAAGTTAAATGTTTTCAATGTTTACTCACGTGAGTTATACGTCATTACCTGTCATACAACACCATTAATAGCTTGCATTTAATTAATATATCCACCGGCTACACTTCAACACATGTCTCATTAAAATGATTTATTTTTTGTAAATATTCGTTTATCTTTGATCAAAAATAAAAATAAACATCCTATCTCGCATGACATTTCAGTTTTCCTAAATGATAAAATCGACAGCTGACGCCGTAGAGAAAAACATTCGCTCCTCTCTTTCAAGCTGATTTGGAATTTTTCACGGTTGGTTAGTAACACCTTTCCCGCCAAGTAAAACATAAAATCAGACGGTATGTAGGCCCTATTGCTTGTCTTCGTGATTAATCGTCTCAAATGTTTAAAAATAAAGTTATTGTCAAGAATCTTGTCAAAATACTAACTTAATTAATTACTTCAACACATTCTGTGAATTTACTGTATAATATTGAAGCTATGGCGCATGGGAATTATAATGTTCATGTGCCACTGTAGTAAAACATGAACAGAGCTTCAGACCACGTCGAGAAATTACGAGAAATATAGGTTTTTCTATCTTCCAGATTGTCGCAACTATATAAACCAGAAAACGCAAACGTTTAGTGGTTCCGATACCGAAATTTACTTATGGGCATAACTTAGCAGAGATATTGAC
>JAODAF010035016.1:0-11845 GCA_027574765.1 Molpadia intermedia
GATTATTGATTTCAGTGAGCACACCAACATATTAGTAACCAGCTAATATATAACAAACCTAACTGTATTTTTTTTTATTAAAGGTGTGGTAGCAAGTGGCCTGTCATGGACCTACCGCGCAACCGATGTCATCGCCGGAATTGAAAATCCGATGTCCATAGCAGCAGAAGTGACTTTCACAGAGGATAGCGTTGAGGTTACTGGGGAGAACCTTTGGCGGCTTGGTCTGTTTGGAAGTAGATACGAAGATGGATCGGGAGAAAAGTTCAACTATGTCAGCCAGGTTCTCAGTGATGCAGAGAGGTCGTATGATTTAGTTACGATGTCCTTGGCATTCGATGATGGTGCAGCCATGTTTGATGTTGCTGCTATTGGCTGTACTGAATTTACCTATGCATGCATGGAATTCACCAAAAACCCAAACGCTACTTCAAACTTTGGATTCACAGTTTTGCCAGAAGGAGATATAATAACACTTTGCAAAGAATCACCATGCTTAGCAAGTATGTATCCCTCTTTCTCAATTTTTATTTATCAAAATAATTAATTACTATATAAGTTTTTTATACATAAACTTTTCAACTTCTAAAATATCTAGATAAAGATTTATTGTTGGAATTTAGGCATTCAGTGTTTAAGATGACACCAAATGATGGAACCAAATGTGTTTCACTCTGCTTAACTTAACTAAATAATGTGAGGAACTATGGTCATCATAAATTCTCTCTGTAACAATTATCTTCTAGAATATTTGATCAGCCAATTTTGAAATGGCACACCATCATAATAAAGAGAACACTGACCATCCTAGCCCCAATCAGCAGTCCTCCCTAATGAATTAAATAATCAACTATCATCAAGATATTTATTTTTCATCCTTGAAAGATTTTATCCTGAATTTATAATGTTTGCAATAGATGTAAACATTGACTGAGCTGTTGCTGCTTAATCTGGAAACTACTGGTAACACCTGTCAGACTAACCAGAGAGAGAGAACCTTCTAACTTGTCTTGATAGATTTGTATTTCTCTTTTGTAGATGTGAATATTATAGATGTCAAGAACACCCTTTTGCAAGGAAGCTTTGAATCCTTCACCAGTTCTAACCCTCTTCAAATGAAAGTCGCAGTGAAAGGTGCTGCAGTCGGTGTTGCTGGCGAAGGTCTTTGGCGTTTAAGAGCCTTTGGAAGCCAGAATAGAGATGGTTCGGGGAGGAGATACAGTGAAACCCTTCAAGTAAGCTTCTCCACATCATATAATATTGTATTAGACTTAACAGTTTACTGGAACATCTGGGCATTTATCAGTCTGGATTCAGGCCTACTGGAAAGAACAGCTTCACTTTGAGCTGGTGGCCCTGGGTATGAGTCCCAGTGTGGACAGTAGTTTAGTCACCTAAGAACATAAGATTATTGCATCATAGCTTTACTTCATAGCAGACAGACTAGTCCATTTCAAAGAAGCCACAGAAAGACATCACTGGAAAACAATGAACCCAGTACCTGTTCATCACCACTGCAAAACAGACATGCTGAACTAGTCATACATTCAGGATTTGATCCCAGAAACTTGTGATGTCAAAGAGAAGCACTCAACCACTAACCCATGTTAGCATCCATAGATGCTGCTACTAGTAAAATATCTCTTCTCCAATCCTCAATACTACAAACACTGTTGTATTAGAACCAGGCATGTGGTTCCTTTCATTGTGTGAGAATTGTTTTACTATTTTAAGTTATCCAAACAGATTTTGTTTAGTTAGATATTACAATATCTGTAAACCTTTTAATGATTTTTTTCATATGAAAAATGCTAAAGAAATTATTCTTATGTCATAGCTTTGGTACCCATGTGACCACACTTGTTCAAACCTTTCCCTTACATGGACCACCAGTGTGTCAGTGGGGTCACCAAGGGGAGGTAAGCTCCTCTCTGGGTAAAGAAACACTCCAGTGTAAACAATATATAGACGAAAGTTGCAATATAGACAACCTCTACATATTTTCTATATTCTTACTTTACAGGTATTGACCACCAGTCAACAGAATAAAATGCTAGGACTAAAGAAACCGATGATCTTTCAGGAAATCAATTATGACCTTGATGCATCTGAAGTAACCTGTAAAGAGGCCCGCTTTGTCTGTGTCGAACTAGAGAAAGGCCTTGAACCCGATGTCGTTTTCAACCTTGTACCTGTTCCAGACCCCTCTGTTATGGTTTCTTGTGCCCGCTTAGACTGTCAAGGTCTGCTTCACTAGCTCATGTCCCATTAATAATTTTGTATTTGCAGGTGAACAAAATAATGGGAGGTAGGTAATTGGTATATAGATGGTGAGTTGTACTCTCTGTGTAAATTAAGAACAAAAGGTAGGTTATCTATGTGTAATAAGTGCTGGTGGCCTATCATGTGTCTGTCTATTTGTGTTTTTGTGTTTCAACAAACCCTACATGTTACTAACAGCAGGTTCATCTCAACAGAAGAAGATGTCAGTGGAGGTAGGGATGAGATGCAGACAGAATAAGGCAAGTAGTTTCTATTATTTTTATACCATTGCTTCTGTTTAGTACCTCAACAGGCAGTTGACTGTGGTAATTTATACCTGAAAGATTAAATTACTTCAATCATCGGTCTGAATTTGTTGAGTACTTTACGTTAGCTTTGGCTCTATGTTGTATATGTGTCTGTATATATGTTTTATGTTTATGGATGCCTTTACACACATAAACACACACAAACACAACACCAATTAACATACACACCACAAACATTGCTATTAATGTATACTCCACACATTATGAACTAGATGCTTCTCATAGTATCTCATCTACTCCCCACCAGGTGTGTTTGCAACTGGCCTAGCATGGCAGTTGGAATATGAGAACCCAATTCCTGGTGTAGCCACGCCCATCACCCTTGATACAAGTACCACATTCACCGAAACCTCACGAAGCCTGGATGGCGAAGGTCTCTGGCGTCTGTCCGTCTTTGGAAGCAACAACGGACGTGGAACTGGTTCTCGTATCGGCGAAAGCAGACAGATCTTGAATGAAGCCGAAGCATCAACCTCATTTGCCCCGGGAGCTCCTTTGGATATAGACGGCATCACTGCCGACTTTGATATTGGATCTGTCGGTTGCACGGATGAGCTGACTCATGTCTGTATAGAATTTACCCGAGGGGACGATCCCGATCCAGAGTACACCTTTAGGACGATAGACTCTTCACTGGGTACCGATGATTCACTGATCGCCTGTAAGGAACTACCATGTGGAGCAAGTAAGATCATCTTTAAATCAAATCAATGCAGTGTTGAAAAAGGGATACCAACATGTAGTGCAGATTATTGTATCGTAAAATCTCATAAAATTCTAACCTACAGAACCAGAACTTCTCAGCTTGTTGGCTATTTTGAGGAATCATTCTCTTATAAGTTGGTCTTTAACTTGTTGTGATAGTATGACATTAGCATTAAAAGCACCCAACCTAAGCTGGTTGTAGACCTTTCAGATTATTGTACCTCAAAATATAAGAGACCTCATCAAACCCTCATCAAACACCAGCAGAGGCTCACTTATAAGCAGTTGATTTTTAGCTTGTTATGATAGTGAAAGTTTTACAAGGCTGTGAATGAACCTGTGGGCAGTCCAGTATATCTTCTTAGGAAAATCATCTTATAGGGAAACTAGGCCCTCTCAAAATTCTCTGGAAGGAAAACTGAATCTGAATTTACCAACCCCTGTAAACCTGTTACCTGTAAATCTCCTTCCAAGTGAGTTTCATAGATCCTTCTTCTCTTCAATTTGTGGGATTAGTGAATCTACTAGTTTTAATATAGGTTGTTGATGTAATTATTGCTCTTTTGATTTTACAGAGGCAATCTTTACTGAGTTGAATGCTGATCTCCGTGAGCCCGATATTATTGTTGAAAGCACCCAGCCTAAGCTGGTTGTAGACCTTTCGGCCACCAGACATCCATCCAGCACAGCTGTAGCAGGAGAGAAACTCTGGACTGTCAAGTCCTATTTCAGCAACAAGGGTGACGGCAGAGGTGCCAAGTACGACACTCGAACAGAAGTCCTTACTCCAGATGAAAAGAACATTCCACTGCTCTATGATAGGGATCTTGACTTTGAGGGCATCTCAATTTCATCAGACCTTACTGGTGTTACCTGCAAGCAAGCTTCTTATTTCTGTATGGAGCTGGACAAAGACTCTGCTGCTAGCCTAAACTATCAGTTCGGGACCATCCCAACCCAGGATCCATTTGTGACCTGTGTAGATATAAGGGACAGATGCAAAGGTAATGATTTCCATTTGATATTAGTAAAGGGTTTCATCTCAATTGTGTGCTCTCCAAGATCAATTGTTTATTGATTGTCAATTTTTATCGTGCAGTTAGGTCATTTTGCTATACTAAAGAATGCATAGCAACAGTTTATTGGTCAATATAACTAGTACTTGACTAGTATGTATAACTTATTGTCTGTGTGTCTAATTGTCTATATTTCTAATTGTCTGTGTATCTAATTGTCTGTGTATCTTATTGTCTATATTTCTAATTGTCTATATTTCTAATTGTCTGTATTTCTAATTGTCTCTTTATCAACTTGTCTGTGTATCTAATTGTCTGTATAACTAATTGTCTATGTAACTAATTGTCTGTGTATCTAATTGTCTGTATAACTAATTGTCTATGTAATTAATTGTCTATGTATCAACTCTTCTTCTAATTGTATGTATAACTAATTCTTTGTATATCTAATTGTATGTATATCTAATTATCTGTATAATTTCTATGTGTCTAATTATCTGTATATCTAATAGTCTCTGTATCTAATTGTCTGCTGGATTTTGATACACAATTTTGTTCGCCAGCTTTTCCTCGAATGATTACAGAAATTCATAGCCTAATTTGAAAATCTTCAATAGTAATATATTATGACATCACAGTTTCTTGGGTGTCTTGCAGGTCCTGGCTCCAGGCTGTTGGCAGCATTAATTAATTGGTTCATTTTTTTAAGAGCTGGACACTCTTTACCATTTAATTAAAAAGTATGTGTGGTCAATCACAGCATATTGAATATGGGGATCTTTGGAACTCGGAAGGGTTATACTGTATGGCATTACTGTCCATCTGCTGGTGTGCCATTTTATGATTCTCAACTGTGGGTTCAACAAGTTGTGAACAAACTTGCAGTTTGTATCTGTAGATTTGCATTGAAACCTATTTATTGTCTGTTTATGTGTGACCCTTGAGCATGTGAACATTATATCTTAAAATGACATACATGTTGGTTTAATGTCATACCTGGTGTCTATGTCGGTCAAACTAAATGATTCATACGGTACTATTTTTGTGTTGTTCTTATTTATGTTACTTGTCTATGTTTAAAATATAGGTCTTATTTATCTTGATTAATTTAACATTTTCATAAATGTCATTATTTCAATTTGAATGAAAATGCCTCTATGTTAATTGGCAATACGTTCATCTTTCTATTAAATCTTTGTCTGTAGGTGTCGTGGCCACTGATCTCTCCTTCACCAGGGAAGTCCCAGAGTTTGTACCTGCCGGTCAAGCAGTGCCAATCACCATTGATGCAACCATCAACATGGAACCGTACAGTCGTGGAGTCACTGGCAACTGCTTGTGGAAGATGTCAATGTATGGAAGCAGAAACATCGATGGATCTGGTGACAGACAGCCCCTCAGCGAGCAAATCTTGGACAGCTACGAGGATGCTACCGAGCTCAGTCCAGGGGGCCCACTTTACTTTGAGAATGTCCAGGCAGATTTTGATATCTCCCAGCTTGGATGCGGTGATATTAGATACCTCTGCATAGAGTACACTCAGTGTGACTCTCCTAGTCCAGACTTCTCGTTTGAGACCTCCGGTGGTGGACAATCTCTCGTAAAATGTCAAGCAGAGAACTGCCGAGGTGGGCCAACTGATCAACTCCAGCTAACATTTAATGCGCTTTCTGGTTCCTGCCATTTCTCCTTTGTTTTGTTTGTTAATCATACCTGTTCGGTATCGCCCTTTTATCCACACCCATTTGTCTCTGTTTTTTCATGGGAAACTCAATTACGGATGGATTCTTCATATATTAATACCAAAAATACAAAAAAAAATATTATAAAAAAACTTTGAAGAAGAGTTGAAGTTGATGATCAAATTAATATTCTGAAATTTGAAAACTGTATTTGCACTGTTAGACAATTCTACCAGAGATAAAGAAAAAAAATATAAAAAGTACATTTTCCTTTTATACCTACCTGATATTGTAGAAGGATTTAAGAATTAACTTGACCATTTTATCATATTCTGGCATATTTGAGACAAATGAGTTTCATGTTATTGGTCAACACAGTGACATTCTTTTGGGGTCCTGACCAATCAGTGAAATTTAAGAAACCAAATTTGGAATAACAAGAGGTAAAAGGGTATTGGAATCATCATAAAATTTGAACTTGAAAAAAGAATGTCAAATCCTTGTTGAGTGTTCCCGTTTTCGCTACTAACAACTTTCATACTCCTTGTGCACTCTGTGAAACACCATTTTTGTGGCCACCAGCTTCAGATAAATATTTAGGGGTGGAGTGTAGCTGTAATGTGGCGTAGTCAAAATTAATAGCCCAATTCAGATACAACAGACATAAATGAGGGCCAGAATAAGTTATATACATAAACAAAGGGCAAACTTCCACTGCGGAAAAATGGCCGACCTCATTTGAACTCAACCCCAGGATTGGGCCATGGGGCCAGTCTTGTAGATTGAGTAATCATCAGGCCAATATAAACCCATCAGTCAAAATATGACCCTAGGTTTTTTTCTGTACTTTGTTAAAATGCCTTTGCTAGAAAGGAGGAGCCTGTATGAAAACTTCTTGGTGTCCAGTAAATTAAATGCCAAATGAAAAACATCTATCAATTGAACAATGTTTGAAAAGTCTGTTGTACAAAAAATTAAGGTGTGCACCTTCAACACACTGTATGTTACCAATTTATACAAAATATCTAAATTCATTCAAACAAGACTCCAGACAACAGCTATATATTGAATAAATATTGAATGGTTATATCATAAAACCAGAAAGTAATTTAAGACTCACATAGTCACATTTTGCTCTAATTCTACTGACCTTTATGGCTCTAACAAGCATATCCTCAGCCTTTGGCCTTTCCTACTCTAATTCTTTGTCAAACGGAAGCTTTCATTAACATTGACGGATTCATGTGATTGTGTGGTACCCCCTCCTTGCAACCTCAAAGACATCAATTACTAAATTCTTCCAATTATCCTGACCAACTGGCTGGAATATGATTTTGCTGACCTCAGAGCTAACAATCTTCTACATTTTTTTGTGGGTGATTTACTTTAAAAATTCTATAAAAATATTTTTTTTAACAAGGGAAATAATTAACAAAGAATAATTATAAACAGTTAGTAATATTTTGTTGCTAAAAACGTCATGAATTTAAAAATAAAACAACAGAACTATGAAATAAGAGTTAACATGTTCTGTTTGATTCTAATTGAAAAAAGAAAAGCCAGCAAAGAGCAAAAACTTAAAAAGGAACTGCTGAAATTTAAATAACAGTTAATGACTCATATTTGCTAGCACTAAATTTTATAATTAATATTGCATTAATATGCATTGATAAGGATTTGTGGGAGTAGGCATTCTTATGTAAAGTATGATCACTATTAGTCTGATATGACATATTCATCCATGAGTTTTGTACTAGTATAGCATACCTAGTTTAAGTTAGCTTGACCCTGGGTAACTCTTCATTATGAGGAGGGGGGGGGGGGGGGGGCAGAATCAGCCGACAGGAGACACATTTTCTTCAGATTTTCCGTAGAAGCTGTATAAAGTGCCATTACTGGAGTATATGCCCTTCATGTCTGAACACTTTGTTAACACACTTCACTGCTACCCGTTCTTGAGGTGATTGCTCTATATTTGGAATAAACATACAATGTAACACACGGCTTATATTTCATGAAAATGACATAAAATATATGTGCATAGAATTGTTGGTTGTATAATATTGAATGGTTTTAAACTGGAGAATCTTTGGCTATTTTGGCTAAATATGATATGACATATTTAACAAGAGTGATTCTCAAATAGGAAGTTGTTAATTGCACCATAAGCTCTTAACGCCAACATTAATTGGACAAAAACCAACTAAATCCGCTTCGTTGCTCGTAGACACAGATTAGAATGTTAAAAAGCTAGTAATGGCACTTTGATACATCTGAAATTGTGACTGTATTACTGTTTTTGCTACTTGAGACTTGGCTCTTTAGAAAAAGTAAGTAAAATTGAAATTTTCATTCTGAAAGTTTCCTCTATTAATATAGGTTCCTGCAATTTTGAAAACCATGAAAAAGTAGTTACATGCATTGTTCCAAACCAGAGTCATTAATGCTATTGCTTAAAGTGTTTAAATATTGTACCTCCAAGGAGGCAAGTATGAAATAGCGTTGAATCTCTAAACACTTGTTTTGTGAAACAGTAAGATTTGGAATGAAGAAATGAGTTTTCTTCTTACTGGTTGGATTTTCATAATGTGCAGGAACTTCAATTAATGGTTGAACAATAGCCCTTCAATAATACTCAAACCCTTTGGAAATATGAAAGTTGGGGAGATTATTCTTTTGGTGAACCACACTTATTTGACTGGGTTCATGGGTATTCTAAGGTAAGTCACAGGTCTGCTCCTACAATACAATTTTGCATGTTATGGCTATCCAAAAATAACTTTCTGACCACCTTTGGGCTGTTTCTTGCAATTTAATCATAACAATTTGTAAGTAATTTACTGATTTTCAATTCAATTTTCTGATAACTTGCTAGTTTTCTTTAATATTATTGTAATGTTCATCATTACAAAGTGATTTAATAAGAAAAGAAGGTATTATTTTTATTGACAAGATAACATTTGATCTTTCAAATTTCTGATAACGTGGTTTGGCTTTAATATTATTAATTAATTATTAGTAATGTTTATCATTACAAAGTGATTTAGTAAGAACAGAGTTCCATGTTATTTTATTTACCAAGTAGACAAAGAGTACTGCACCAAGTAGAACTCATTCCTAATTCTCTTTTGGAAAGTAACTTGTTCTCTTCTTGTAATGTTGTATTCCTCTACTCCAAAGAAAAGATAATATCACAAATTGAAAAAAACAGTCTAGCAAATTAAATTTTAATAAAAATATTGAAATTATTTTGCATGTTTGCATTCCTCCCTTGCTTTATGCTGTAAATAACTAAAACAAATTTGTTGGCATGCTCACTTAATAGAACTCACAATATTTTTAATTTTCGTAGGAAACAATCTAGATTCAATTTGAATAGATACAAGAATAGTTTGTACTACAAAAAATATTTTTTTCCTAATTAAAATGATATAGTTGCTAGAAATTACTAGAATTTTTTTTAGATTTCCTTCCCAACTAAATTCTATGAGACAAGTACAAGTGGCCTGAAATGGAAGCTAAAATTCCACTTCTATGTCAAATGATGCATCGGTAGTACTCACAGTATGGAACGATGCATCGGTAGTACTCACAGTATAGAACGATGCATCGGTAGTACTCACAGTACCAAATTTTCATCTGGATTTTATCCAATTACTATCATATGTGACATGAATAATCAACATACTTTGGATAGAAAACTAAAAAATATTTTTATTAGAATGAGAAAGTTTAAGGTCCAAAAAAGAAGAAACTTAATTATAGTGATAATGAATAAAATATAAATGTATGGTTTTCTTGTCTACAGCTGTGTTTATCGATGACTATGTTACCAACCCACTTGACATCGACCTTGTGGAAGGTAGAAGGACAAACCCAGTCACCTTTGAAGCAGTTGCATCATCTACCGATGACAGTGGTACCGTGCCTTCTGGCCTCAACTTATGGACTGTCTCCTTCTGGGGTAGCAAAAAGCCAAATGGCCAAGGGCCGCAATCCAATCCACAGACACAGGTTTTGGACCCATATCATGCATCAACACCTCTGTTGAACCCTGGCGATAACATCGATATGAGCAGCGTGTTTGCGGACTATGATATGACAGGCCTGAAGTGTAGCGATGTTCCCTACCTCTGTTCAGAGTTTAACCGGGACCCCAACTCCAGTCCTCAATTTGAGATGGAGGCTGTTCCAGATGATAGTGTCTTGAGACATTGCTTCCCTGTTCCAGATGATGCATGCAAAGGTAAAAGCGTAGGGTTACCACTGGAAAAACATTTTCAAGGGGGTAGTAGGTTAACTTTGATCTGTACATGTTTTATTTGAAATTGAATGACATGAATATTCATAAATATAAAATGTGTAGATGGGACAAGTTCAAAATAATAGAGCAATGGTTATTAATGCACTTGGACGAGGCATTTGCCTATAATATAAAAGTTGCTGTATTTGTAGTCTTGAAGTATTGTCTTAGTAGAAAATAGATAAAAGATTATATTGAAACTCATATATTTGGGTACACAATTTATACCAATATATATTTTATTGGGGGGGGGGATAGATATAGGGTGAGAAAATAACTTCCATTGTCATTGACTTCATTCAGAATAAAAATAATTGGACTGATAGCTCAATTGATATGGATGTAAGTATGACCAGTAGGGTATATTCATGTAATGCCAGTAATATTCCCTGAATGTATGCCATTTAACTTGACTTCGTTACGGAGTTTAAAATATCTGGAGGTGGAAGAACTTTGATCAAATGTGAAGAACAGGAATGCGAGAAACGTAAATGGTTTAAATTTTCTTTGCATTGATATATCAAGAGAGTTATATCTGTTTATCTATTATTACTAAGTATTTATATTATCTGTCACTCATATTTAACCCTGTCCTTACTGGTGAATATCTATTCGTCAATTGGTCTTCAAGGCCGATATATACCCAATTCATCATTATGCATGTTACTTTCTACCATATATTCTACTATAACATTCCCGGCCCACACGGTGTGCCTCCCTACACCACTACAATGCTTTGTTTGGAAACTATCCCAGGGATGGGAACGTTGTTGTAATGTTTTGCTAGTGTATTTAAAATCCTAAAATAATAAATATTCCATCTTTTATTTCCAGCAATTGTGGTAATAACTGGTGTTAATGTGGTTCCACATGGCCCTGTCACAGTGACAGAAGGAACCGCTAATAATAGGATCTTCTTCAATGTGACCGGTATTACCGACAAGGACTTGAGTGGAGAGGTGATCGGGGTTGACCTTTGGAATCTTGAGACCTGGGGCAGTACTAACGAGAACTGTTCTGGTACGAGGTACAACAATAAGACCCAGAACACTTTGCAGCAGTCACAGAAGAACATGGATGTTTACGAACGTCAGGATATCGCCCTTGGAGCCGTTGATATGGAATTTAACATGACCGGTGCCAGCTGTCAACAAGTTCAATATTTCTGCTCCCATCTCAAGAAGAATCCAAATGCAGCCCCAAATTTTGGCTTTCAGACTATGCCTGATGAAAGTGTTGCTATTGCCAGCTTTGCCGTTAATTGCATGGGTAATTAGGCCAACGACGTCAAAGCATTGTACTTAATTATTTCGACAAATTAGTTATAACTTTTCCGATTTACTTAGGAGAGAGTAATTAGTGACAAATTAGTGATATGTTTGCCATCAGTCAGTCATTTCATATACACGTGCACATTACTACCTTTATATATGTATACCTAGATTCTTAAATTTGGGTTGGTGGTCAGTGGTGGTGGTTGTTCGAAACATAGCCGTAGGGGGCCATTGTGATCAAGGGGAAGTGATATTTTGCCAGACTTTACTTAGG
>JAODAF010035127.1:0-11845 GCA_027574765.1 Molpadia intermedia
ATGTCACAGTTACTGTTTACATACTTGTTATTGTTTTGCGTATAAGGATTTACACACTTTTTACATAATGTATGCACAATATATTGTTGGGAGATTAATGAAAGGGCCCTGGTTTAGCCAAATTCGGCCTGCGATAGAATTTAATCCGGCCTGCAAAATATTCTGGTCGGGAAGATTCTTTGATTGATGATTGACAAACATTAGCACTCAATGCCACTCCCCACATACCCACAAGATCAGATGATGGTTAATCTTATTAGAATGGGAGATAACATGAAATTCAATTTTAGCTAGAATTTTTCAAAGTTCCTGGGATTCCAAAGAGTAATATCATATTTTTTGCTTTTAATAAGTTAGCAGAGTTGGTCAGAGGGATCACCCCCTCCCCATCCCCTGCCCTATGACCCTAATGTGATATCATTAGTACTGACCAATCCCCAAAGAGAAAACCTTGAAATAACATGAACTATGTGAAGACCACTGGCTTGATTAATGAGGCATTAAAGTACAACCAAAGCCAAGGTTATTATCCTACTGAGCATTGCTACCAAAGTATATGGATGAAACCAGATGGATATGTCCCCTTTTAAGATTGCGTCCTCCTGGTTTAATACATCTTCACCGATGATTTTAGTCGATGCCACCACCACTAAAAGTCTAAAGTATACCTTTCTTTGGATTAAGCCTATCCAGTGAGTAGGAACGCATTAAACGCCTTTGGGTATCGTTGTAATCCTGTGGGATTCTAATATTCTGGTCGGTGAACCTAGACGGTCTGTCGCGGACTAGATACCCCAGGGAGTCACGCCCAATATGATTAGAAATAGACTGCGACCGCTGTAGTGTGGTTTTATCGTTATTGTAAAAGTCACTTCTAGGGGGAATGTAACGATGAGCATTAGGGCTGGGGGAAACTGAAATTATAAAAAAAATTAAAAAAGAGATTATTTCCAACATTAATTTTCTTACAATCTCTCTCTCTCTAATAGGGTTGCCATCTATTCGGTTTCAACCGGACAGTTTGGGTTTCAGGTCATGAGTCCGTGTTGGAAAACCATTTGTTTGGGGGTAGCAATATGATGTGTGAATCGTAATGAAAGAATTGTGAGAGTTTAATTATTGGAATGCATATCACTAATAAAAAAGTGACCACTTTAGTATATCTAGTGTAGGCTAGTATTAAGTTTACATGTGAACATGTGGCTGTGAAAACATTAATTTGGCAGAAATCTAAAGAATATTTGGTCATGTGTAGAATCAGTCATTTGGAAACATTGGTGACAAGATGTAGTCTAACATTAGTAGTAATGCATTATTGTAGGCTAGTCTGATGATATAGTACTGCAGGCATACTACACAGTAGCAAGTATGTCATCCCACCAAAGAAACAATTTTTTTGGGGTTTGCAGAACTTACAAAAGGTCGCAACCTTACTCTCTAACATGTATTAATAGAAGAACTTGTTTTATCGTAAAATATAAATTCATTATTTGTGATTTTTTACATTATTCATCCATTCCCCCTGCCTCCCCCCTCCCTCCCAAAAGGTATTCTTCAATATATTACGAAACAATTATGTTTCATTTGCTTTTGACTTTGAAATTTATATTGTTGATAGTTGCTTCACGCATACATCTGTTGTTGTTGTTTTTTGGCCATCATTCACATTAAGGGATTTAAGCAAATGAAAAAAAATTGGGATAATTGTGGCTTCAGTCAAGGAAAGCGGACTCAATTTTAGTAAAAAAGAAGGCAGTCACAGTTTCATTTCCAGTTGCAATAAAAGCCATAATCAGCCCCCCTCCCCCGCACCATTCTCACTTAATACTCCTAAAAACTGCAATTGATACATTTTATTTCTTGTATTCTTTATTTCTATATGGTCTCAATAGAATTGTATCAACCCTCTTGAAAGTTACTGCGATTATTCAAATGGAATTTTGACCGGGGAAGTTATTTACCCTTCACAAGTCCATCCCTGCTCTGAGAGTAGGTTCGTCTTTTCGGTAGATTAGGGATGTTAGGTACCATCTGTTTCCTACCATCGGAGCTATCCTCGTGCTCCGAGCTACTCGGCTCGCCATCGAGTTCCACCAGATTTGATCTCGAGTTGTTGTTATTATTGGAGGAGTAGTGGCCTCCGTGTAACAGGTGACCCGTGCTCTGGAAGCCACTGCTATTCGACCTAGCACGGGACATCTTCTTATCGCCGTAAGTTGGTTCATAGCCATCGCTGAATCCACCGTCCAACTGCTCAGAAGAGAACGTTTGTGAGCCTAGAGGATGAGAAGTATGAGAGAGGGAACGTAAATCTGCAAATGATTGGTGCAAAGATGATTCAGATGGGAGCCAGGCTGGGGCCTGGGTCTCAATTCAGGGTTTTTAAGCCATTGGCAAAACTCAAGTGCCTGAAAAATCAACTAGCGAATATAAAAATACCACTCGCTAATAAATATAACATTCACTCACAGTGGTCTGTTGTTTAAATTAAATGTGGTTGGTCAATAATAAGGTTCAGTGACTCTGATTGGGATAAACTTAAAAGCAGAAAGATGTCTATCTGTATCACTTTAAAGCAAATATAAAGTTTGTTCTGATATGATTGATATAATTCTGCCGCCCCCTCCCCGGCCCAACCAACCCACCATCTCTCTCCAATGGCTGAATTTCAAGCATTGTGATATAAAATGCTAAATTTGTTTTGTACTAACTATAGAACCCCTGTTATAGACAAATAATAGCATAATCCAATATTAGTACTATAGGAACAGAGCACCATTGTACAGGTGGTTTTACTTAATATAAGCAACTATTTAATAAGCAACACAAAATAGTACCCCATAAAATAGTATAACAAAATAGTCATAAAAAATGCCATAATCCCACAGTAGTGTATATCTATCATTGACAATTACCTGCACCATTCTGATTGGCCAGTCTTGATGATGATGCTGAAAGCACTTTGTTTGTAAGTCTTCGCAGGTTTTCAAGTCTATCAACTCCTTCCGATCTATCAATTGTATGATAATCCGTGTGCCCTTGTGTTGACGCTAGATTTCCCAGTGATGTGGCGCCCGTTGGACCATGTAGTTCAGAGTTACTGCCGTAACGATAATCTGTACCAACGTTATGGAAGTCTAGGCTGCTCTTTCCTGTTCCGGCACCCGATAGACCATGTAGTTCAGAGTTACTGCCGTAACGGTAACCTGTACCAACGTTAAGGAAGTCTGTGCTGCTTTTTCCAGTTCCATATTGGCTATCCGACATCTGTGACCTGTGGCTATCCAGAGTTTGGCTACGAAGGCTATCTAGGGTCTGATTACGTCGTTGGTTTTCTATACTGCGTAGTGACGATTGGTATTGTGAGCTGGATTGGTAGTCCTGATCACTTGTACGGGGGGCCGTCAGGGGGCCTAGCTGTGACGCCGTCAGGGGCCCACTATCCATCATGTCTGCCTCTGACATATATGGATACGCTTCATTGGATTCCTCCGATCGCAGAATCTGACCGTCGGCGGCTTCCATGTGTCTACTGGAGACTTCCACCCTACCGGGCATCGTTCCAGAGCCATAGTTTTTCATGCGAGACTCTGAATGTTCCTCGAAGGATGAGTGGAAGTCATTTCCTGGTCTGGGCAGCGTCATAGGGAGCTCTACGTGGTATGCTGCAGGACCTGTTCCGTAGGTGTCCCTCTCACGTATGTCACTGTCAAATGCCTGCAGGTTAGTGGTGGCCCTAGAAGCATAGAGACCGGTGTCATATGCAGAGGACATGGTGGGTACGGGAGGGCTCGAGGGGGCAGCCTGTTTATAAGAACTGGTAGAGAGGGCCTGGTTATGAGAGCTGGTGGAGTGAGCTTGATTATGGGAACTAGATGAGTAGCTATCCAGAGATGATGCATTACCCCTACCTAGGGTACTGGTAGAATATACAGGAGCTGTCAATGCTGAAGAATGAAAAAAGAATGAAGACTACATTAATTGTCTTACTGACTGAATTGCTGCAAAGAACAAGATCACCAATATCGAATCGAAAGAAGCTTTTAAAAATATTCCCTCTTGTTTTTTCTTAAATGGTAGCCTTTTAAATATTTCAGGTGCTTTATAAAAAGAATTTGAGTGCCATTTCTGGCCATCTAGGGGTGTCCTGAAGCATTAAATTTTCTGTTATGCTTCAACCCAACTGATGGTGCATGGGGCTACGCTTAGATAGTGGAAAGTCTGAATACTAATTTACTTAAGGTGGGACGCCATCTCGTTAAGTCTGAGAAATGCTGCCCTAGATCATAGATACACGAAGCAGTTTACTCTAGTCTACCTCAGAGTGACATCCTATGAATGTGACATAGTAGTAGGGTCAAATGTTACAATGCAAGTGCTATACCCAGTAAGATTCACAATAACATTAGATATACTATTGGCATAGGGAGGGGACCGTCAGGCCCATGATGTTACTGACCAGGCCCATAATAACATTACTGACCAGGCCCATAACATTACTGACCAGGCTAGTAATGTAATGATAGGCCCATGAGGGTACTGACCAGGTCCATGAGGTAACCGACCAGGCCCCTGAGGTTACCGTCAGGCCCATGACATTACTGACCAGGCCCATGACATTACTGACCAGGCCCATGACATTACTGACCAGGCTAGTGAGGTTATGATAGGCCCATGACATTACTGACTAAGCCCAAAACTTTACCTGCAAGTGGTTCTATTCTGGTGGAGGGTATGTCTATAGCCAACGGCCCAGACTCTAGACCATTCTGTAGCATCATCTGTAGGTTGCGATCTTTTGTGGCATCGGAGGTTGTATATGACTTAGAATGCGTCTCATGATTGGATACAGTCTTGTAGTTTGTACCATCCAACATAGGAACAGATTTCTCCACACTATGTGACGTTGTCGTTTCTTCGAATGTGATGGTTAAAGGTTCGGCACCGTCGATGCTTCCGGCATACTGCACCATCTGGTTACTGATGGATGTACCTGGCGTGACAGCACCATGGTTCCTCTGCGAGTGAATAGAACGGTCGTCGTATGTAGCTTCACTGAGGGTATGAGCTAACCCCCCCCGTTGGCTTCCGTCTCCGGCAACGTGTAGGTTTGTGGTGTTGTAGGTGATGTTCTGACCTCGACCATCGGCTGACCCTGCGTGATCTGAGGATAGACATGCAAGCATGCTCATGCAATGGCAACATGCAATATCTAGAGGTTGCTATGATTACATGTTAACACAGCAAGATGCAACAGTTAAATAAATAAAACATCAAATAACATAAAGACAACCTTAATATATATTCTGATATCATGCAGAAGATAAAATATCATTAAAAAATTTGGGACAAATATTTCATTCTTCGGTGGCTCCCTGTTAAGACCTATGAGTTATTACATCAACTTTGATAATGTTCTGGTGATTCTTGCTTTACTAATTTTGATATCTTTTCAGTCCCACGACCAATGGAAAGGGTTATAACTCACATAAACATGAGACCATCCATTAATTATATTCTAGCATTGTCCCAAAACTTGTTACCCTTCATTCTAAAACACATATGTTAATATCCTGAAACACATATGTTATCCTAAAACATATATATGTTATCCTGAAACACATAATATCCTGAAACATGTTATCCTAAAACACATATATGTTATCCTGAAACACGTATGTTATCCTGAAACACGTATGTTATCCTGAAACATATATGTTATCCTGAAACACATATGTTATCCTGAAACACATATATTATCCTGAAACACATATGTTATCCTGAAACACATATGTTATCCTGAAACAACGTTATCCTGAAACACATATGTTATCCTGAAACATGTATGTTATCCTGAAACACATATGCTATCCTGTAACACATATGTTATCCTGAAACACGTATGTTATCCTGAAACACATATATTATCCTGAACCACATATATTATCCTGAAACACATACGTTACAAACACATTTAGGGAAGCAAATTAGCTTCATTGCCTTCTTTCAATCACTGTCTCAGAAGCTTTACTTGTAAGAAATTAATAATGTATAATTAATATTTAGAAAATAATTTGAAAAGAAAAATGTCTTGATGGGAAAGTTCCTTACGTTCTCGTACAAATCCACGATCACCCAGAAAATTGCTAGTTGTCTTCTTGATCATTGGTTCTAGAAAGAAATAATTACGTTAATATCAATGGCATGCAGACATGAGCACAATGGGGACAAAAATGAACACAAATATGCATACGCATGCCAACAAACTTTAATAGTCATGCCAAAGTACAAAGAAATGTAAAATTTAATATACTATGAATATAATGGAGATGGTTTTTATTGTGAGGACTACAGTAAAATGATGTAAAACAAGGTACCCAGTATGACAACCCAGCAAAATACTATTGGGGATACTCTGGGGGTACACCAAGGGGTGAATTTTTCGATGGGATATAACATGGCATAAAATTTCATGTAAAATACAGTTTTAGGGGATGCAGAGCTAAATATCCATTTCAAATAATGAAGAATATGGTCAAAATCGGGATAAAATTCTTGATTTTAAAAGCAGTATATGGGGTATAGTTATGTAATGCCACAAATGATATCAAACAGATTTACTAGGCCCAAAGCCAAAGAGAATATAATTTGCTTCCCTCAAGAAAAACTTAAACTTATTATCAAGCACACCATTTTCTACAGACAAGAGATAATATAAGGATACTAGGAGCTATCAAGAACAGTCAATTACTCAAGGTGTCGTGCACTTTGTAGCATTTATCAATTTCTTTCACCACTACACGTACATTTCATTCCAATGTGTTTGCCTTTCAATGTAAAAAAAGAACTAATTTTAATTTTACTGTCTACTAAGTATCAAATGTGGCACCATTTTGAATCAGAATCGTGTCATTTTTTGGGCCAAAGGGAGTGGTGCTCAATAGGCCCATTTCATCAGGATGTAATTCAGCCATCTGATTTCAATATTCCCCCCTCCCCCTGAAAAATTACCTTTATACCTTAGGCTACTTTGGGCTGTTTTGGCTTGCCTGGGATCTATCAATACAATTACCCTATCTATTTAATGAAATAAAATGTCTAGTAATTTCAAACTTTGATATGATTTGCATCGCTTCGCAACAAGTCTTCTTTAAATGGTGACAGTCCATAGCAAGTACAAGCACGGTGGCAGCAAACTTTAATGAGCGAGGGGGAGAGTTGAAAATCGGGTGAAAGAGAATAGTCGAGGTGGCAAATGTGTAGGCCTACACACATTAAAACTCATGCTTGGCTACTGAATCAATGTCACATACGGGGAAACCAAATTTCTGGGGAAAATTTGTGTAAGGAATGAAATAATCATATTGAATTTAAAATTATAACAAAAATAAAATAAAACTTTAAAATAACAACTACAATGAATATTATATGAATTAAAATAATTATATCATGTAAAAGTTAATGGTGAATGATGAACTTTATCTACGGTATATCTACCTTCTATCTATTTGGCATAAGCATCTATTTTTATTAGCTTGTAGCCTACTAAAGCAACTTATTCTTGCTTTTAATGCAGTTAATTGTTGGGGGTTTCTAAAGCAATGATAGCATGTACCAACTGAACTGAAACTATCAGCATCCTAAATACTCAGAAACACGCATAAATAATGTGCAAGGTATGCCTTATTATCTCCATCAATTCAAAGCAAGCTGTAACAAAATTTGTTCAGTGTGAGTGTGTGTGTACAAATTAACTAAAAACTACTCAAATAAATTCACTAGGATAAGTATGAAATTCATCTAAGTGGGCATTATTAATTTATTCCCCCCATTTTGACCCCCCTTTGATCTTAATTGACCTTTGAACTAATATCAATAGGGTCACTCTACTCACTAAGGGAAATCGACAGCATGTATGAGATTCATCAAGTTTTTTTTGAGTTACTTTAATTATAGGTTTGTTGATCTATGTAATGTCATAAAATGCTGGCGTTCTTCTTCCTCTATGGAGGCCTACTGTATATACATGTATCAATTATGACCTTATGACAATTATCAACTAAGTTGACATTAATTGATTTAGTCCGATTACACAATTCTCAGTGTCTTTACCTAAATTAAGTGTTCTTGAACCCACTTTAGAAGAACTAGACATGTCATTCATTCATGTTTACATTATCTGGGGACCTTCATGCCAAGTACGAAGTTAATCTGTACTGACATTAACGCTAGCCATTAATACTACAAGCTGGTGGTACACACATACACACATAGAACCGAGGTAAAAGGTCAATAAAAGAAACTCTTTAAAATGCTTTGCTTGCAGGGTATTTGAAATATCCATATCAAATTTAAATTAAATAACCACAGATGGGTGTTATGCAAAGGCGTGTCGAGGTGGGAAGGGGGAATGAATTAGGGTTCAATTTACATATTAAAGCAGTTGCTTAATACCTCTTTACATATTTTGCTTAACTTTGGTCGTATTCCAAATTACACTTGCAACAGTAAACATTGCTCTCCAAGGTCACCAGAGGTCAAGCATATCTTGAAACTTCCTCCTCCCATGGAATTATCCAGATTACGTGAAGGGAATATTGAGGCAGTTGTCAGAGGTACTCAGGTACATGGAATCTACCGAGTAGTGGTCACTCTATTTAACTATGTTTCATTTTCGCAAGTAATGCTTTCATTGAATTTGAAATTCATTGCAGCCAAGAAGATTACAATTTGATGGTATTAATGTAAAGTGATACTGGACTTGACCAAACATACTATTTGAGTATTGTTCACTAAACTTTAGATGACCTTTGCAAGGAAATTGAGTTTGGTTCTCTCATCTGTTTTAACCTGTTTAGTTTCTTTAAAAGATGTATTAATATCATTATCTTTTCTTCTTTTTTTCATTTGCAAAATCTGGCAAATATGGCTTCAAATATTTCCCAAAATAATTGCAAAAATAGGGAGCTTTTCACATATTGCCAACTCTTCAGAAGAGTTATTGTTTCAATATATATTTCCTTAATTTCAGACAGACTATTTATTTTGGTAGAATATATCCACATTGAAGCTTATTGTGATTCAAATTCAGTACATTTATTCAGAGCAAATGTAATTTAGGATCTTGTTTATTCTTCATAAAAATGTCAGAAATAAATTAATAAATGATAACTATAAAGTTTTAACATTTAATGGTTTAATTTTAGCAACTAAAACTCTTTGTAGAAATATTGTGGTTAAAATTCTGTGGTCCAAATTATATACCACATTCAATTCCCAATTTCCAATTCTGTCTGAGTCGGTTATTAACCGTACATTCTATGAAGTGCCTTTTATAGATATTAGCGATGTTGTGGTATTTTAAAGAGTGGTTACCTCGCGGATTATTGGGTGGAACCTCTGCATAGTGATGACCAGTATAAATCATGGTTCCGTTTTCAACAGAATGATCATAGGATGTAGTACCTGTGTGTGTTAATAAGGATATCAACTAAACAGGCACAGCCCAAAAAATAACACTTTCTATGGTATGGGGAACCCGGAATTTAAGCCGGGCCCACAAATTCCAGGTTTCCCGTATCGTAAATGTGCTATTTTTTGGGCTGTGAAGAGATAAGGCATGTGCATGCGCATGCAAAGTGAATTAATTTATCTAAACTATTAATGTTGCAGGTCATATGCAATAAAGAAATATCGTAAATAATCTTTAAAAAAAAATTAATTCTTGCAGAGACGCAACGTTGCCTAGTTTTATGGCAATTAACATGACACGAAATCTTTCATTTGTAGTAATACCAAGTAGGTTCCGAGGTGAGGCAGGATGAGAACAAGGTGATGATGGCGTGTTTGGGGTGGAAGGTGATTCAGTGATGGCCAGGCAGTAAGTCGAATGACATTACAATCAATGTAGCGCTTAGGTGGGCTACACGTTAAGTTGAACATAAAGTATTGTGATTGGCTAGCTACTTCCTCCACCAACTGGAATCAATAAAATTTCTACGGAGGAGCAATTTTTACGAAAATAAATCTCTGACATAGCAGTGTCAGAATCCATATCACAGTAGCCAGTGTGTGTGTTTGGTAGGAAGGGGGTGGGGGTAGGATTATGTGACCCCCTCAGAATTGAGCCATGTATTTAAAATTAGTGTACAAAGTAGTCTTTGCCACATAACATATATGACTGTTTCCCATCCCCAACAGACTGTGCCTTTCAAAAGTATGTGTGACTCACACATAAAGAATGTAATATTCTTCAATAATTGAAGGATTTTTTACTTATATGTACTCATATAGCTCAATGGAGGATATTCCAGAGGGAAAGCAGCTTTGCCTGGGACTCACACATAAAGAATGTAAGATTCTTCCATAGAATAACTGGAGGATTTTTTACTCATTTGTGAAAAATGCTTTGAAACCGAGATGAGGAAATACCACAGTCGGCAGTGCCCTCAAGACACAAAAATGGTTTATTTATTGTTTTTCAGATCAAAAGAGATATGGTAATTTTTGGAAATGATGATAAAAAAGGATCATATGGGTATATATGATAGCTAAACCTGACCATTCTACGGATCAAATAAATAGATTGAAAAGTTACTGAATGCCATGTATAACAAGGAACCAAAAACAATTGAACTATTTTATGTTGTATGAATAATGTGCGGTGGAAACCCATGACAGAAAGGTGTGAGAATTAAAAATGGACTGGGGTTTCATAAGAAAACTCCATTTCTGAATAAAATTGCCATGGAACTTCTTTTAAAACATGAGGTTTAGTAAAGAACAAATGAACGGATGGAATTGGTGCTCAACAGAGGAAATTCAAGAGGAAGGGCAGCTTTGCATTATGGGTAAAAGGAAGCATATACTTGATAAAAATTGGGAACCGTTTCCTCTTTGGTTCTTTCAGACCAGTTTTATTTCAAATAAAACCAGCTCATTTCATCTAAGAAAATCTCTAACATGATATCGAAAGTTAAAATTTTCTTGAGATTTTGCCGAATACGAACAAGTGAGTGAGTGAGTGAGTGAGGCTGAATCTTGGATCTACTTAAAGTTAATAATATATAGTGTGTCTCAGTGCATTGGCTGATTACATGCATTATGGGTAGGCTTGAGTAGGCTAGGGTTAGTAGTGTTAATGAAAATGTTAGTATTGTTATTTTTTTTTTTTTTAAATGCGGTAAGAAAATGGCGGATTAGACTAGGCTTTTCAATCAAATACCTGAACTTAAATAATGCTGTAGGTCATCACCGACCCACCGTGTGCGTTGTTGCTCATTCCAGTGCGTCCTACCATCTATGGGTCAAAGGTCAAATAAAAACCTGACACAATGACTCCAAAGAAAGCCTTAATAAAAGCATTGTTACAAACTCTAGCACCGCTGAGTGGCATTAATGTGCTGCTAAGAAATATAACAGATGGGGTAAATTTATTGTTGCTATGAAGATTTAATTCACCCGATCCTAATCATGTTTTAAACCCAATGCAAGGATCTTCACATCTTCAAACTTATACTCTTTTCCCAAATGTAACAAAACACTTGTAAAATGTATCAAAAGGTAATTATTCAACTCTGTAATGTGTGTTTAGCAAAGCCTTGCAAGTCACTTTGGAAGTATCTAGCAAACAGTCTGTGCCCATTATTTGCATGAAAACTTCATCACCTTCATATTAACGGTGCAATAGTATTTAACATGCAACTATATATAGTGCCCATGACCTGTAGGCTAACAGAACCTTCAGTACATGTCTAGTTAATATAGTATCTACAGGGTTCGTACACTTTTTTCCCTCCATAATTTAATGACTTTCCATGACTTTTACACTTTTTTCCCTCCATAA
>JAODAF010035237.1:0-11560 GCA_027574765.1 Molpadia intermedia
TATCCAAGCAGTTTGGTGATTGAAGCATAATTTGCCCAAGTGCTGCTTGTGTTAGAAAGTGGGCACGCAATGCACGAAAATAAGCATGTACACTTATCTTATGTACTACGGAACCCTTGGCCTATATTGATTCCCACTCCTCATCAAGACTTCCTGTCATGATGTTTCCAATGGAGCCCATTAAAGACATGAGTAAATGGAAACCAACAAGTCTTACAAAGACTTTCCTGAGGTCAGTTGATGCTGCAACAATACCTACTGCATTAATGTACAGAGGCTGATCAAATGTCACTGGGCAAATAGATATGTCATATTTCTCACACAAGTTTTATGAGTAGGGAATTGTTATCATCACAATAATCAAACAATGCAAAATACTTGTTTACTTACGTGTTATCACCGACTTCTCTAAATGTGTTAACTGGTTGCTATGGTTATCTATGCAGAAAAGTATATTGAAGCTAGAATTCAATCATGCTTAACTATAAACCATGCTTCCACTCTAATGCCAGGAATATTCTATTATATCAGAGTAAAGTTAAGAAGTGTGGAAATTCTGAGAATAGGCCTACTTAACTCAGATCTAAGATATTCCATAAAGTATTTTCAATTTAGGTATGACACACAATCATTATTAGCTGAAATACTTTATATGCACTTTATGTGAAGAGATAATACATTTTCCACCAAATTTGAATTCTGGCTGTAAAAAATTAGCACACACAGGAAACCTGGGGACTTTTAATATGTTGTTCTACACCATATTAGGGAACTATCCTGAAAAAATCAGCTTGGTACTATTTATTTCCGGGTTTTAGCCAAATTTGACCTAATACTCATGGACTAAGTGTCCTTTCTTGCAAAGAGACATAGGTGAGGTATTCCTTCAAAAACTATTACAACAATTTTGGTATTCACTTGGTCATTGGTCATGCGTCCAGCCCGTTCAATAGATTCATAGGTAGCGTCAATACTAAATTGGGCAACAGAGAAAAGTAACAAATGTTTAATCCATAAATTAAAGGGTTTGGTCTATTAAAAACAAAGCCCTGTTCCATACATTGTTTCACATGATAACAAGATATAACACCAAATCATGTGCACAATCAAAACATTACCTTTGCAGGTGACTTACAACCACTTGGTTGATGATGCAATTGACATGGCTATAACCAGTCTGAATCTAAAACATGCAAGTCCAGTGAATCTGACCAATGATTAGTCCAATATGTCTGAGCCAAGTCCAAGTCTCTACAAATATCTTCCAATCCATCAATAATTGTGATAAAGTCTAAAAGTGCTTTACATATCACCAAGGCTATTGAGTAATCAGTGTAAGACCTATAACATCACCAACCTGACAAGCCTAAAATAGCTGCTTAGTTCTACAATTTTCAATTATTCAACAAAGTATAGTCAACACTTAAATTATCTGTCCTAGCCTATTTTTGTATAAACCACATTCAATAAGTCATAGTTTGTGTGTGAATATGGTCAGTGCAATGCAACATCTGCTAGTCCATCAAGTCTGAGAGCCAAGTCCGAGTTCAGACCTTCCAATCCTGCATAAAATAAATCACGAATCTTAAAAGAAACTTTTACTAAAGCACAGAGATAACCAAATCTAAAAAATTAACATACCATTGTTTCCTCCCATTAGTTCTGAAGAAATATAAGAAAGACCCATCACTAACAGGGTAGGCTTTCTCTCTCCTTAATCCTTCCTTGTAGGAAATTAATACTCCTGCATACTCCAGGAGAAAAACGTAACAAGGAATTTTATATAATATGATCTACAGCTTGTTTGTAATAATTTATTGTTTAGTTAATATAGGCTACCATTTGCATCTTCTTTCCATTAACACTCTCGGAAATTTATGTTTCACTTCTATCAAGCTGGGTAAGTCTAAAATTAAAGCAACTCTACAATAATTACTGAAAAAGTATTTCCACAGACACCAAAATGGATAATGCATCAAGTGCTCAATATTGTTTTCCATTTTCATGCAAATTGTTTTAATGTTGTTCTGAAATTGTTCTGAAAATGAATCAATTTAATATGCAATATATTTTATAGATGAAATATTAATCATAAGCTGCACAAGTTGTTTGTCCTTTATGATACTGTGGATCAGAAACCATGTCAGAGTGGTTCCTTCTGTCGAAGTGCTTCGAAATGTCCCGTTCAACTATAATTCCGTCTGTCAAAAGTTTGGAGACAGAATGTTAGCACGGAACTAAGTCACTATGGGTCGGAATGATTCCTTCGGAATAGCCAATTATTTTCAAATGGAAAATTTGCAAAGGCTGAGTGGGGGGGGGGTTTCTTATACAAGGCAGGTGAAAAGTTTTCCAAGTCACTTTAAATTCCCGAGCTGTTTTCTTCCTTAGTCCATGCTCAATATCAACTGCTTTGGTTACCCGGCCAAAGCTTACCCCTCAGCAACTTATAAATTCCGCTTGGCCATCTCAAGAAACAATAGTGTTTTGCCTTTGCCAATGGGGATCTTCCAGTTAAACTTCTCTTTCGAAGTCTCATCTGTAAAATTAACAAACAATGCTCTTTATTAAATATACAGTTGCATGAAACTATTAAAAATATGGTCTAAACATAAGCGCCACCATGTACTTCATCACTGGGACTACTCTCATTACAATGTACATATCCTGATACCTGCCATGTCTGATGATCTATAATTTCACAATTCTTGGATTTCCTTGGCCTGTTTTTTCGGGTGGTGGTTTGGGAGTTTGTTGGGGGCCGGTGGTTTTGTTCGTGGTTGGTATATTGTAGATGTTTCATTTGTCGGTTTATTATGGTAAGATTTTCGGGTGGTGTTTGGTTTGTTTGGGTGGGTTTTGGGGTTTATTTGTTGAAGGATTACTGCTGATTCGTTGGCCTTTGGCCCGTGTCGTTTTGTCACGAAAAAAAGAAATTTCACAATTCTTACTTTCTCACAAAACCTCTTTTCATGACCCCAACCATTTACCATTTTGATACTTTAAAATTCAGTGACAGTAAGTAGTCAGTATACCGAGAAGTCAGTTTTATATATAAGCCACTAAATTTGATTTTGAAAATTAACTTTCATTTATGTCTTAGTTTGTAGTAGGTACTATAACATTATATACTACATATAAAGTAAGCTAGCTTAGGCCAAGCGGTAACAAGTACAATATCCTAACCTAGCGTAGGCCAATTCTAAGACTATATACAGTGGTATCTGGAAGTTTGATCACTAATGGAAATGCCCACAGATCAAAGGCAAGTCAATTTGGGGTAGATTTGTTATTGCCAAACATTACATATTGTACATCATATTAAATACCATTCTGTTTGGCTGAGAGCATTTGCGGAGTCTTAATGAGATTTAAGACTTTCCATGGTAATGGGTATATAACAGAAGAATTAAATATCCATGGTTACTGTGTTATAAAAATTCTGTTAAATTCTAAATTGTATTCCGAAGTACAGTGGGGTCAACACATGCACACTATATTAACTAACCTTAACGTTAGGCCTTCTAGCATATTTAAGCCTAGGCCTGCCCTAGCCTATGTAACATTAATAACAACTAACCTACTAATAAACTTTCCGGAGGCCTATATATCCTGTCATGAAATCAGCCTAGGCTAGATTATACCTTTCTAACTGGATAAAATATATTAAGGCACCATACCCTATAATGACCTCAATGAAATTAGGCTAGCCTACTCTGCAAATGTTAGTGTATAGACCTAGCTAGGCTAGAACCTAAATATGGATAGTCGGGTCCTGTAATATCATATACCATTATTAATTATAACACTGAACGTTATGCAAACCTTACTCAAAAGTCTGATGTATGGCCTAGCTACGTCAGTCATTTGTATAAAACAAAACACAGGCAGTAGGCTACTGTACACTGTTGCGTGTAATGGAACTTAACTTGAAACCAGCTGACATATAGTTCACAGCATTATTCGTTGCTATGGGCCCTCCTGCTCTATTTTCCCGAAAAGTTAGGACGAGAAATTTGTTTTACTTGGCCTTATATAGCCGCAGATTTTTCCCGAAAAGTAAGTTAAAAATATTTTTTTGGATTTTGTTTTTGCTGGTCGGGATTTGTTTGACTAAAACATCACAACTAAAATATCACGCCTCGGTCCGCTCATCCTCCCCGATTTCGAAGTCATCATTGGTCTTGAATCAAATTAACTTTTGTATTTATCCCCTAAATTACTGTAAATGAGGGAGTATAGCCTATTCATCACCTTAAGACTGATTGTTATTCTTTATAACAATTCAATTGATAGATATTCATTTTATTTATTATAGTATAGATGGCTAGCCTATAATAACAAACCCAAAATTGCTAATTATAAAAATTAAAAGCATTTACCTAGTCATCAACATAGGCTATCGTTTAATACCCATTTAGATCTTAAATAACTGTTAGCCTAGTTTGTTAGTTGTTTAAGTTTATAGAATTAACATTGTGTATGTGGTATGTATACGTAGGCTATACCCTTTCATAATTACTAGGCCTATTACACCTGGGCCTATGTAGGCCTACCTAAACGATAAAGTGATATGCTATCTTGAAAATGGTTTACCTAGGCTAGGCCTAACAGTTAAGTTACCGATTTTTATGTACATTTCAAGCTCCAGTCCCATTCCCACAAAGCACTTTAAATATCAATTGTGCTTAGCCTAATACTAACCTTTCCCAAAATGTGGGTAGCCTAGGCCTAGCTAGCCTAGGACCCATAGAGTTTGGTCTCCCTACTGTACATATAATTGTCTATAGGCTACTTGTATCTGACAGAACTAACTTAAAATCAAACTAATTATCTAGGCCTAATTAATGTTGGATTTGGAGCCTATATATACATACATCAGCCTAGGCCTAGTGTAGTACAATAGGTGATTTAGCCTATCTAGAATATTCTAGTCTTCCTAGCCAAAAGACAATGGCACTATTTGACTGCCTGTATGTGTTACTAATTACAATTAAACATGAATATGCAGTTATACTTACATTTTCTTCATGAATTCATAGCCATATGCATGGATGTGTCTTCTGCCCACAGCATTGTACTGGAGTTCACACAAATAGAGGGCGCTATGTCATAACTCATAAATGTAAATTAAAAAAATATATATTTTACATGATTTATGTGGACTTATATTAATAATAACTTTAATTGAATGTAGATGGATTTTTATGAGCAATGGAACAAGAACCTTGTGTGTCCACACAATACTTACTATATGTCCACATAACAAAGTGTGTATACATTGACATGTCCACATATGGGGGCACATACAAGAGCACACATACCTACACGCCAACCTGACTGCATATGTTCCTTTTGCTAAAAGCAAGGAACCAAAAACCCCTTGAGGACCCCAAAGAAATACAGTGGGATTGCTTTAATGAGGTGATCCAAATTTCTTGACTTTTCTTCAGTTTAGCATAATAGTAACATTTTGTCAGTGTCCAAGAGTTGACGAAGATGGATAGAGGGGTTAATCAGCAGGGGTGCAGAGGGCAAAATATTTTAAAACTAGGGTATTCTGATCAATGGACTGGTTAGTATATATACAGATCATGGCAATTTATGTGTCCCAAAATAAACATGTTGAGGACATTTCATTTAAGTTTTATTTAACATCTTTTATACATGTGCAAAGAAAAAAGTCAAAAGTAGTCTCAGATCCTCCCCTATCCGGCAGCTACACCCACATCATACAATGTGACAAATTCTCTGTGCCATTCACTCATTGTGTGCATTCCACACACTATGACAAATATATAGACATTCCCTTGTTGACATTGTTTACACACTAATCATGTTAAGCCATCACCCCTCCCGCCCCACCTACAAGACAAGTAAGCAACACACATATATAATGCGAGTTGTTAATCTTCAATATGTTTGAATATCGCCTAGCACTGCGATGTCCATTGCTTTTACACACAACTTCCAAAGTCCTGTTTACCTAGAAACATTACAGCCTTTCTTATTGCAATAACCCTTGATTAATCTAATGGTGCCTTCTTTACTCCGTTTACATTACAGTTCTCCAGTTCGTATTATGTGAAACATTCTTTCATAAGGCACCTGGCAAGGGCACAATGAATGTTCCGAAGATGAGTGTACTTGTCAAGAATATTCACATGTATGGAACATACCGTGCATCCATCCACCGTTCTTGTTTGTATGAAGTTGTTGAAAATTCGTTGTAGATGTAAATGTGGGAATGTGACTGTAGGAGGTGCTGTTCGAGATGCGACTGTTGGGTGTAATGGTTGGGGTGTTACAGTTGGGTGTGTTACTTTTTGATGTCTATGGGGAAATATGAAATATTTAATTAGGGTTTCCAATTCCTCTCTCTTTGACCTTTCCATACGCAGTTCCTCTTCTAGGAAAGTTACCCTTTCTGATAAAGACGGGGATTGTTGCGTATTTTGAACTGGACTTAGCGGAGAGTCGCATAGTGTGGATTAGTTGTTGAAGGTGTACATAAAAGGGTCTCAATAGAACAATTGGGTGGGGTGGCTTGAGTCGCATCCATCTGTGGTTGAATGTGTGTATTGGAAAGTGGTGCTGGGATAGTGGTTGTTAATGGTGGTGTAATTGTTACTTCAGTTGGTGATGTTGCGATGGAGGGGAGGTGGAGTATCAGCTTGTAGTTCTGCCTCCAATGTTTCCATGTACGCCAGATAACTGATGCCCTTTGCCCACCCACAGGTGCTGGTGTATGTCGGACCATGGCATGCGCTTTCTATAATAAAACAAGAAAGAGAACAGGTCAGCGAAGGCTAATATATATATTTTGAAAAATAAAACAATATAAAGATGGTTATATCTGCATCACTATATCTAGGCCTACTTTGAACCTTGTCTAGTTTCAGGAAATGTTCATGGCACAATCACATGGCTAGCCAAACATCACACTAACACAATGGGTAAAGCCTAGCCAGGTAACATTGAACTTTGATAGTAAACAAAATAAGCCTAGCCAAGTAACGTTGAACTTCAAGATATTAAGGTGTTTTAGAAAAGATCCTGTCTACAGACCAAGTTGGAAGTTTATTGCTTGGCTAACAGATAATGACATGGCTACTTTCTTACTAAGTGGAATCCAAATCGGCACATTGCAATGCCCTTGTACTGTTATAAAGAAAAGTTTTGTTATTGCACTCACATGAAATTGAAACGTCAGATCATAACATAATTTTTTTAAGATGGCGGCAGTTATTTTTTGCCATGACCGAGCTTCCCCACCTTAAACCCTCATATTCTGTTTAGGCTAGGCTACAATTCAAAATATTTCTTTTTGTTTGACATCACTGCAAACATTTTCTGCCGAAGCTTGGGTCATTTAATGCGCCAATGCATATTCATTGCTAATGTAATACCGTTTGTGATTTGGTGAGGGCCTAAAAACAAAGTTGGTATCTGACACCGGTCCCTAATAAAAAAAATCCCCAGTGACAGAAATGGTACAACTGTAAATTGCATTCCCGATCCTCTTAGCAGCTTTTGGGGGTTTTAGGTGAATTGCTAGTAGTTCTTAAAAGATGCAAAATTTTTGAATTTACGTTACGCTACCAAAAATGTCAGTGTGGCGGAAGCACTCACCTCTTTAACAACTTGTGGTCTTTTTCACCTTTGTTCCGCACTTTTGCCTCGAACTTGAAGAATGTTCTGGAATATTTTCCTTATCTTTCACCACCCTTTTCCGTTTTGGTTGAGGAGTCTGCTTGATAAAAAAGAAATCTTCTGTAACAGGCGATTCGCATAGCTGGTACAGTAATTACTGTTGCACGGTTGATCACTTTTGCCAGTAACTACTGGAGTGTGTTAAAAATGTTACCCTAACCCTAACCCTAACTCTAACCATAACCAGTAAGTACTGTATCCTGGTTTAACACGTGTTAAAAAGTTTAACACGTGTTAAGTGTTATAAACCTTCTCCAGTAATTACTGTACAAGCCATGCGTATCGGGTATCTGTAAGGAAAATATGGACACTATCATATTCATGCTGTTACTGTCATTTTAGTTTTAGGTTCCAATGCCGTGGGCAGGCATAGTGATCTATCCAGCGAGTTGCCATTGTGTATGTTTAAACTGGAGTCAACAAGGGGCGTCAGCTTGACCATGGGGGGGAGGGGAGAGCGAGGCTGAGACCACCCTCACCCCTTTCCCACCTGCATTCCAAATACACATTCATACAGTATGATATATATCAGTTTTATAATCGGTGTAAGGGGGTAACATGAGTCATGATGACTCTGTGGTTCCTTGCTGAATAATTTGGAAATTGAAATTGCTGTGCATCATTTCTTATGTTGAAGTATTTAGTACATACGCAATTTGGATACTATTTTAACTTTCACCCTGTGACCTCATTAGGCGTGATGTTTAGTTATGACCAACAGCAATAGCATCTACTCCATATGGGGTATCCATCCACTAATTATGGGAATCTCCTACATGCTATTGTAGAGTTATCATGTATAGATGCTATTTACATCAATACCGTGTAAAGCCCCGACCCTCATCAATATGCATTATATCAAATTTGACACAAATCATCATTCGAATATTGAATAAATTGTGACTTTCAATTGCAAGGTTATTGGCATTTTAAGATTTTCACGGTTGACCTCATTAATATTCATGACATGAGCACCAAACACATAATTATCAAGTACAACAACAACAATTTGAATAAATGACTACCTTTGACCCTGTATCATCATTCCTCATTAATAAATCGTGACATGAACACCTACCTACTACGTATGATAATAATCCACCATTCCTTTTTTGAGTTTTACTAGCATTTGATGCAATTCTAATTGGATTATTTGATTTTACAAATTTGTAAATTGTTAGTTGAATATATGGACATGTGAAGAGAATATGGGCCATACACTACAAGGACAGTAATACCCAAATAGAGTCACTCGTCCCTCAGGGTGAGAAATTGCTGTGTCGGTATTCATATGACCCCTTGTCATGCATTGACCCTACCAGTTCCATCCAAGTGCTGTACTATCAAAACGGAGTAACCTACTTGAATTTTTTGGTCAAATTTGATGGTAAAAGAACAGTCCGATGCGTCCTCAACCTAAAAAAATAGTAACAAATAATGCAATGAATGTGGTCAGGCCAATTGCTGCAATGGGCAAGCCAAAATTTCAAATATCACCACTACCATAACTGTTCATAGTTACATACTCATTTGGAGACCATATTGTGACATTGATCTTTTAAATGTAACAGTCTGTCTGACATTTTTACGTTGTTATTTAGCGGTCTTTTTAGGATGCTCATGCAGGGTCCACGTTGTCCCTTTCCAATGTGCATGAGGCAGCCTTAAGTTCAAAGCCATCAAACGTCCATGTGACGATTACTGTAGGTATTACATGGTATTGATGGAGGACAGAAGCATTGGGGTGGCTTGGGTGCAGGAGACAAGTCCATGAAAGAAAAAATTGTATTGTTACATTTTGGTAGCAACTTAGCAATCTCCCTTGCCCCCATCATACACAGCAACACTTGATTTTGTGAATCAGCAAACGTGAATGCACCTATCTTGTCATGCAGCCTATGTAGCATAACGTTTTCTCTAAGACTTCTCTTCCCAACAGTGACGCAGCTATTGCGGGGATGCCCCCCTCCCAGTGTAAACTGCCACCCCTTAGAATTCCCAGAAATCATTACGGCAATATGTACTACGCAAGCCCCCCCCCCCCACCGTGTAGACGATATCAACATTATAGTAAATAAATATAAGTCCTTGATTACAACGCGCCCGTTGTCCGTGAATCAAAACATTAGCCTTTTGCACTAGCGGGATTTGCATAAGGAAGTCTGGGCACTTGCATTTTGATTGACCAAATTACATCGGTTGCTGATCGTACGCACGACACACGTAATCGAGACCCCCAATATTGTATTGGTCCTCTCACTGCACCCCGCCACCCAAAATAATATGTATGTGCTTAATTTTTCCTTTACAGTTCCGTACCTTATTTGAAATGTTGAGGTCGTTCATTTCGATTGGAACCTCTCGCAGCAAACTGTAGTCGATTTCCAGACCGCCAGAAAGGATCTGAAAATAGGTTAATATTGCTTGCTACTTATTTCAAGAGCACATGTTATTGGGTTTTTAATCAAAACGTTACGGTACTATATTTAATTGCGCACACAAACTCAAAACGCTACGATTGTGTACTGTATGTCAGCGATGACTACACTGTAACAATCGATTTGATCGACCATCACATATGAAACATGAACAATTATAACTTGACAACATGACAGTAACCAGTTCGCCCCATCGTGACTTAACCATTCACCAAAAAAACTTTCCACAAAAGGGAAATCTGTCACGTGAACGGTGAAAATGTAATTTGACCCACCAAAAAAGGATGATCTAATATGGCCATTAAAAACAATTGCGGCAATACAGAGATGAACGCTCTTTATTTTAATGGAGACAATGTTTTTCTCTTCCGAATCATTAATGTAAATCATCTGGAGTATATGGCCAAAAATATAGACAATATTAAACATAGGCCTAGTCTAGGACATATGGCCCCATTTTTATTATTTATGCTCTGCCGGACTAGCCGTACATGTCCGGAGCAAATACCCAAACATATATTGAACATAATAGCAATCAGGGGGTGTAGCAACATGTCAAAAAGTCACAGTGGGGCACAAATTCTGAAGGGCACTTTCCAAACCATTTCATATGGGCAAGTTTTATTTCAATGGACATATTCTTGAAATCTTACCTTATAGTTCTATGGGTCAGTTTGTTCTACCACAATGATATCTCCCGAAGAGCCATCAGGTCTCTTGTATATTACTTGATCACCTCTCTGATGAGTCCCTCGTTTTTCCAATCTTCGTGATTTCCACGCTTCGCTTTGTGATGGGTGCCCTCACGTGTTCTTTTTTACCAACGAAGTTTCACTATATCAGGTCCGATCGACTCCAACATCCGTCCAGGCAACCAAATTCCTGACATGGGATCCAGAGCATGGACCATCGATTTATTAAAGACATTGTGAAATTCGTAGAGAAGCTGACTCGCGTTGTTATGTAATGATTATTGATGAATGAATGATGAGAAACGCCTTGCTCTTACAGCTTGTTTAATTTGATTTGCCGACAGTGTCCAAAGTAAGGTGTGTTGACGCCTGTCTTTGATATGCCGTCTCGCAAAGTGCCCAAAGTATCGTCTTAATCGTACAAGCAACTGTGTACATGTATGAATGGAGCCGGGCTAAAGTTAAGTAGGCCTACGTACCATGCCATATCCACTGAAGCGTTGCTGATTTACCATGCCGAATTGTGTTAGCGATAGCCTATACTTAATAATAATTGGGATGGAGGTGGTCAGAGGTGGGGGGTTGAACTAGTGGGTGTGGCGCCCGAGAATCCCCCACTCACTGCCCCTCTTGAGAATCGTACACAGTACAATTAGAAAAATACTGAAATTTATAATTGGTGCTCTTAAGGTAAACAAATGGCTATCTATTTGAAGT
>JAODAF010035348.1:0-11843 GCA_027574765.1 Molpadia intermedia
TTTACCACGCGACGTATATATTTATATATACATGTACTGTAATTTACATTTCGCCACTATGGCCACAGCGGTCAGGCCGTCTCCTATGATACCCTACTGCAATCTCGTTATGCTGAGCGACGTTGCTGTGTGTATAGGTATCAACCCGTTCGACCCATTCGAAACGTTGAAGCAGTGATCTAAACAATTGCTATTAAATATATTTTTTCACGATATGCACAGCTTTCAACCATTTATAGAAAAATAGAGTAGAGTATTCCTAATAAAAAGAAAAAGAGACTCTCCCATCATCTCTAACAAATATTTCAAGAAGAATGTGTTAAAACGGTTTGTTTATTACAGACGGTATAATTTTGAACCCAGAGTAGACTCGTCGATTTTTTCAATAGCGGTTTTTGGCGGTTGGCGGTTGGCGGTTTACCTTAGGTTGGGTATATTATTCACATTGCCCAATAAAGTGGTTTTGCCCAATGTTGTTGAAAACTTCCCCAACCGATTAATTGCCCAGAAAAAATACCCAACTTTTTTAGAGTGTAGGTTTTCGGTCTCACGTTTGTTACGTGGGACAGTACCTTTAAGAATGTCACTCTACAATAGCTTTATGACACCTAAAATACTATATATATCATATCATTTCAGGATCGGGCCTTTGTCGACTTTATTATTATCATATATTTTGATACTCATACTGACCGTCGCGAGCAATCGCTGTTCTCGTATGTCCCTCTAAATTTAAGATACCTTTCTTCACATATCTTCGCTGTAAATAGCTCCAAAAGCGGGATGCATGAGCCCTGGCCTTCACGCATTTGTCGCATACAAACATTCCACTAAATATTTGCGTCACGATACGGTACCTTCTCTTTTTGTATTAATCCCAAATTGTGCATTTAGCCGCTCTCTTGGGTTTTACCTGCATACTGACCCTCGAAAACCAAACATTTTCGGCGCCATTAGCTAGCAACCTATCTCTGTTCTTATATGTGTTCAAACTTATTACATCCCATTTTTCATTCCCAATGTTCATTCATACTTTTCCAAATATATCAATCAAAGAATATACTAGCATCGATAAACCCGGCATTTACGGACTTAACCCTGGCGGCTGGTGCACCTTGCGCGTAGAAAGGATATTGGCTGCGGTTTAATCGTATGTAATGAGAGAGTTCAAGGTGTACAATTAAATACTTACAGGAATCAACGAAAATGCAAATGTGATAAACACTTGAGACTTTGGGCTGATGTATTTCGGTCGTTTGATGGATTTTCTTCCCTGCGTAAAAATACGATATAAACGTATAGTAATGGTTGCGATGGAGACATAAACGACGGAATTGGCAACGTTAGGAACAATTCTTCGCAGTGTACAGATGGTATTGCTTGGTTGATTCATGTAGAAAACGCCAGAAACATAGCTGAAGAAAATCCCACCAAGGATGATGTAACTCAATTCACGACTTGAGGCTTTGATTAACTTTTCTTCACGCTTTTTAAAGTAAAGGTATGCCACAACCAAAGTTAAACACATTCCTATAATCGAAATAACAATAAGTGTTATAGACAGCTCAGTCCAAAACTCTGGTAGCTCGATACAGGTTTGATGATCTTCACTCGGCCATTTGTACACGCCAGAAGTTTGGTCAATGCATGAGCTACAGCTATCGTCTGTAAGTATTTCGTGATCCTGACAGTATTCCTCACAAACAAAACAACATGGTTGCTCATCGACGGAAGTTGGCCGTTGTTGCTCTTGACAAGGATCCCTGCAGATCGATTTCGGAATATCCTTATCACTGTATCGTGATGGTTGTGATTGGTTTGTAACATACCAATTAAAGTCCGTGCGAATTTTGAGTGCGAATTCTATCAGCAGTCCAATCGCCAACGGTCCGATACAGGTACCGTCCATCATTAGTTTTGTAAAGATGACGGATGTCGTATCGCCCAAGAGAATCACCGTTGCCAGAGAAGAAGATAGGGCCGTTATTGGAACTATTAAAACTGACATTTAAAAGCAACTGATTAAGCAATTCTCTGTTTGACTTTAACATATCCTCCCAGTTGCAAGATTCTGTAATTTCTAAGCCACACACAGAGTGTAATAAACTATCCAGTCCACGCGCAAAAACATCAACTGCATCCATAACTAATGACTCAAACGAAGGGCTCTCGGTGGAATTTGATGTTAATGACGACCTGGTTATTTGGTTTCTATACTCGTTTATCCAAGGATTTTGCGTAGAACCGTTATTTAGGACGCTTTGGAAATACCTGTCAAATTCTTGGGATATTCCAGCTTTGGGTATGATAGTAAGTGCACCTGCAGTAAATGATACAATAAAAATATATAAAATGCTGTTCAATGTTGATCCAGCGTATACACGATGATGTATGGATTTGGATTTATGTACAAATGTACTAGGGATGGTTGGATATAGTGCCGGCCATACACCCGACGCCATTGATAGCTATTGGAATTACTGTGATTACGATTCAGACGTAACATCACAAACGTTTGTATGCCATTACATCCCCGGTTACATATATTACCTTATATGAAAGGTTATCGGCAGTATGTATAAATGTCCTCTAATGAATATGAAAGATGCATATTCATCAGTTTGTACACATGTACATATGAAATACATATGGTACATTTAAAGTACCGTATATGCCATTTTCAACTATCAACATATTAGTAAATGATTCATATTCTGTCACCGAAAATTTGAACACATTTGTTGTATTAAGTTATCATTCAAATTGCAGATCTTGTCACATCAGTTTTGTAATTTCCTTATTCTACCATTTTAGGAGCAAAACTTACACTTCTTCAAAAAATGTTCATCCAAACATATATTTCAGTTAATCAGCTAAGTGGTTTAGAAAAAAAGTTTTTATGCAAAATTTCGTGCTAAAATGTTGACATTTGACCTTCATATGCAAAGTACAAAACTATTTTGTTAGAATGTATTGTACCTATAGTAAACTGTAATTATCCTGTGTAAATTCAACTTTTAGACCAGAAAACTTGGCTAAAATGTGACTTTACCTAATTGACTTGACCATTTACAATTGACCAAATGTCCAAATATTAAGCTTGGTTATGGTGTTGGGTGGATACTAAACCTAGCAAGTTTGAAGTTCATTAACTAAGCACTTGAAAATAAGTTTTTGACCTTTTAAATTGAACTTTGGCCTTGGGGTCTGCAAAACACTCAGGTAGGTCATGAGGTACTTACCCACCAAGATTGAAGTCAATCGGGTAAGCGGTATGCAAGAATTTTTAGAGAGATCTTGAGATATACTAATTTAGGTCATGTGGTACCTACATATCAAGTTTGAATTTACACACACAAACTGACAAAATGTTGTACGTTTTTTACCCATGTGACCGGACAAATCATGACACAAAACATTACCATGCCAATGTTGTTATGGTGAATCTGATGAATCTAAAATAGTGTGTAACAGTCAATTGACTAAAATAACTCATTCCTCTAACGGGGTGATGAGATAATAACATTACACAATAAAACAAAAATCGGATTTTCGAAATTTCTCAACCAGACGACGACTTATTACGCACACAGAGCTCTTACACGATCAACACGGCAATTTTGCCCACAATTGCATACACATCACACATAACCATCGATGTGTCATAACTGCTAGTATAGTGTTGTATGTATGTAGTATATATACCAGACATGCACACTGTAAAAACAACCTAAACACCATTTAATGATTTAGGCATACCGCCACCATTTGTAACTTAAAAAACGTACCGGTAGGTTAAATGGCGTACCGGTAGTATGTATTACTTAGGTGTGATGCGTTTATCGCAGATAATGACATACCTCAGGATAAACCAGTGCCAATTTCTTTTTGACGAATTATGGACAGCCACATAAGGTGAGTACAAATCCATCTCATGTTTTGTTGTTAGAATATTAGTAATAATTGTGATTTTGGGACCTTAATTATTGGATAAAGAGATAACTCAAGAACAAAATGTTATATAGTTACTATTCTTGGCATATATACTGGTCGTAATAAGTAGAAGATCCCTATCGTTTTTTTATGCTCGTCTAATGCATATTAATGAGTGGGCTGGGCTTAACGTATTCTTAAAATTCTTAAAATGTCAATATTTTTGCATCCGTGTATTAGATTAGCTTCATACTTGGTATGGTTTTTGGTTTCTTGCCGAAGGTAAAAATAATCTATGCAGTCAGGTTGGCGTGTGTACATGTGTATGTATGTGTGATTGTGGGTGCGTGTGCGTGTGTGTGTGTGTGTGTGTGTGTGTCTGTGACACTTGCTTAGGTACGCTCTAATTCAACAAGGGAAAGTCATATTTGGTATACAGATTCGCTATAGTTAGTAGATGCGCCCTATTATTTTCATGCCTGCAAAGGTCACCAAATGTCAGTTATGGTCAAAAACCCAAAATATTTAAATTACAATAACTCCCAGTGATAAGGCCCGACACGGGTGCTATTTTGGGACTGTCATGAATTGACCTACATCTGCAGAATTACATCACTTCTCAGAAGATTTTAAACATCTATGGGGCAATTTCCGAGAAAAGAATAATTCATTGTATAATATTAGAGTTCTCTGTTGTATGATTTCTGAAAATTGGATGACTCATTGGGCTTTTAAGCCGGATATTACATGATTTCTAAAAATAGGGTGGTTGTGCTGGAACTGTCTAGAAAATTCCTATCGATGAATATATAAGAGGGCACACAAATGAACAGAACCGCGTAAGTGAAATTTAATTGTTTAAAAAGTATTAATATTAGACTTGACAAGTGTAAATCATGTTAACATTATCTAATCTCTGTGAACGTATTGATTACCTCCGGTGACCTTTTTTAGAATGTTTGATGCCTTATTCGGATCACAAAGGTACCTTCCGATAATTATTGTGAATTGGTTGACCCCTGTGCGGCCTTTGCGTGCGAAGTTGTCAGAGGTCATTTTTTGGGCTGGTTTAAAGCACAGTTAGGCTGGTCGTACAGATTTGTTGTGTATTTTGGGGGTAACCAGCATGTCAAGCTATAACTGACCTCAAGGTCAAAAGGTCAAATCAGAAAAAAAGTTTGTTAACATTTTTATATCAGCTCAGTGAGCTCTATAGCAAGAGCCAACTTTGTGGACACATGGTTCTGTGGACGAAATGGTGGGCCAAATGTTGAATTGGGGACATTCTTTGACATTTTGAGCCCAAATTTATATCTTTTAAGTGATGATATATAATAAAGTATATAAATTGTAATATTCCTCTAAGCAAGGAATCATAGTGCCTTTGGGCTCTTGTTCAGTGAATTGGTAGGTACATGCTTATTTGACAAACAGACACATTCTTAATCACTGAAACAGCTTGTTAACATGGTAACTCATGAACAGGATGTTGGATACTTACTATACTTGACATATATATTGAGTTTTGTGTCTGCATCTCTTGAATATTACTGAGTGGGTGGGGCTTTACATAACATAGTATGTTTCATATCGTTAATATTCATGAGTGGATAGGGCTTAATGTTTATTCATTAAAATGCTTGTTAATATAATAACTCAAGACCAGCATGTTGGATAGTTACCATAATTGGCATATATGGGCCATGGTGAGTTGGTGACCTATTGTTTGCACATGAATAGTAATAAGTGGGTGGAACTTAATATAAAAATGTTAATATATTTGCAACTGTATGCCATACTTGGTATTCTCGTGTTAGAAGATGATAGGTACTTGCTCATCAAATCAACATATTTCATAGTCTATCACTAATATTCATGAGTCCTCGGGGGTGGGGGTTACTACTTCATCGCTGAATATAACATGCTATCACAATAACCCAAGAACAAGATGTTGGGTAGTTACCATAGTTGTCATTACATTACTTTATATATTTCACTCATATTAATAGGTAGGGCTTAACGTTCAAAATAAAATGTCAATATCTCTGCTAAGTTATATCCTTAGTATATTTCTGTATTGGAACCATTACACGTTTTTGTTAAAAATCTAGACCTGTGTCATACTGCATGGTTGATACAGTTAAGCACGAGTGCTTAAGGCTAACGACTCAATTAGGCACCATAGAAAGATCCTGCTCAAATTTAACCAGGAAATGGGTCAATATGGGAGTACACCACCATTAGACTAATGTTTCTCCGCCCAAAATGTTGCCGTCAGGAAAAGTGCCTAAAATACTTATTTTAGATAATTTTTAGTGCTGGTTAGCAAAGATTGTAATCCCTTATTATTTTATAGTTTGATGTTGAAGAGTATGAATCAAAGTACACGTGGTGTAAAATTTGCATCTAAACCCCCTTACACAAGCAAAATTTTCTCAAAGAGGAGGGGACACCCTTTCCCCTTAGATCGCTCTCCTAGGACGGCATTCAGAAATAAAAATTGCCAAATTGACAAATCCTGTAAAGGCTCCTGATTTTGCATCTAAGTAAGCATTCTTAAGTATACACAAATTTGACCACCTCCCCATAGACCCCCAGAACTGTATTCAAATGTACTCCATGTCAATTACAATCCCCCACTTTCAAAACCAAACCGACCCCCTTGATGCCCCCTAAATTCTAAATTGACTAAATTCTTGCGGACGCCCTTGCTTGAGCTTAAAGCCTTTCAAAAAGTACGGCCTTCAAGTGACAATTCCATGAGCTACATACGACGCATTTAATCAAGAAATACATACACCAAATGTAGGCTAAAGGGTTTCGACACAATTAATGGTATATATTACGGCTATTTTAACAGATAATTGCAAATAACAGGAACTTTAATGAATAATTAAAGAGAGAAGATATAAGGAAGAAAAAACTAAATGACAAGAATATGAGGGTGTTGACCAATTTACTATTCCGACTAACCTATTGTTATAGGTGCTTACAACTTAATAAAAAACAAAACAAAACAAGGAACTTAAGGATAACGTAACGGTCTCATTAGTCATACACAATGTTACTTCCTGGAAACCCGCTAACCGATAGCTGTGTATACTTAAACGTGTAGTAATAGTGAAATCCATAAAGTTTCCCTTTTTTCGAAACCGTAAATCATCAGGTTATAAACGGTTTTATGTTTCAAGTCCCGCCCACTACATAACATACATTAAATATGCAACAAAATTATGGTATGGTGATGTCAGATGGGGTGTAATCGATAAATTCAATATATTTTTAATATTCATGAATGGGTAGTGTGTAGAATGCTATCGCATTAAACAATCATAATATTTAAAAAACGCCAAGTTGGATTGATGTCACACACGGTATATAGGTCGGTTATAACGAGTACATGATCCAATTCTTTGCGCATAAACGTAAAATTCTTAATTAACATCTCATTGCACCTGAACCTCTATTGTTCATATTTGCGTTCTGGGATACAATACTTAGCTACGGTACGCATTAACGCAACTACGGAACGACGTATATGTATAATACTTATTGTCTAGATGCAATATGATAAGTACAAAAACCCTAATGATTTTAGTGCTCACATCATAAACATTAATGAGGTTCCAAGGACAAAATCTTGAAATTGGATAGTATCCAAACTTGCCATATTATGTTGGAGGGAAGACCGGCATATGTTCATGTGTGTGAATTCAGTATTATACATATTTATGAGGCGACGTAGTTTTAAATTATTTTGCAAAACTCAACTATGGTGTGACGAATATTTATTATACTTACTCTGCATCTGCATGATATTGAGTTTAAGAACCATAGTATGTTGGTGCTCATATCGTAAACTCGAACCTGCTGCTCGAATCTGTTGCTTTACGTGCAACAGCCTTTGCCATTTAAACTACCATGTAAACACGATATCTCAAGTTGGATTGATGTCATAATTGGTATATATGTCGGCCATAATGGGTACATGATCCCTATTATTTTTGGTGCAGGTATCATGAATATTAATGAGTGGGCAGGGCCTAATGTAAAATTCTTAAAATGCCAATAACTTTGCAATCAAATGATATGGTGATGTCAGATGAGAGTAGGTACATGCTCATGTAATCAATACATTCAATCTCATTAATATATTAGAATGGGCGGGCTATAATGTTATAACAGTAAAACGTTTGTAAACACGACATGATGACTTGATGTCATACGTGGTTATACGTCAGCCACAATAAGTACATGATTCCAATATTTGTTGTGTACTTGCCATGAATATTAATGAGTAGGTCTAATGTAAAATGTTTAATTAACATCTCAGCATCGGAACCACTACAGCAGGTTTTTGCGTTTTGGTTGACACCTGGCATGGTGTTGTTGGGTGAGGACAAAAACAAGACGCAAAATTCGATATTATGAATATATACGAGGGGTGGGCTTAACATTATTTTGCAATAGTTAGCTACAGTATGCATTGTTTCAACACGGGAGTGGTGAATATTTGTCACATTTACTGTGTAGATGCACCATGATGAGTAGCAGAACCATATTGTTTTAAATGCTAATATTTTGCATATCTATGGGAGTGCATGGCTGCATATCCTTTTGCAATTTTGCTACGGTATGGGTTGAATCAACATTCGGTGATGGATATTTGTCATGGTGACTGTGTGGTTACATTATAGGGAGTAGAAGAACATTATTGTGTTTGGTGCTCATGATCATGTTATGAATACTGATATAGTCAAACATTAAAAAACTTTGAATTATAATAACTCGGTTGGATTGTATCTAAATAATACCTGCTGGTGTTGATTAATAACAGGTGTATTGTATATCGTCAAATGCCAACATAACTCAACATGTTTTGTACGTAAGCCCTGGTTTCAGTAGAACTAGCCAAATCAAAAATAATCCCTTAGTTATTGTGCCTTCAAGACTTCCTCCTGATGCAACTAACACCCAGTGTCTAGGCAAACACATAAACATTAATTAAAACAAAATTTATTAGAATACAAACTGATAGACTTGGAAATGCCTCAGAACAGATAATCGACATGTCGAACAATTATGATGCTATCACATAGTTTGAAATAACACTATACTTTATGTCGTAGAAATAAATGTTCTAATTACGGCAATTACATGCGTAATAATATTGCTGAGGCTATATGGCCAGCACTACTGTTATGTATGGTTGCCATGGAATTACATAAATAACATAAGATATAACTTTGCAATCCTGTAAGGCAAGTTCATTTTACTAACCCTTGTTCCCCAAGCTACTTATTGCATGTAGCTATCAGGAATACTTTAGGCCGGTAATGGGAGATGGAAAGACGTGATCTTTGTTACTCAAATTAAGGTAACAAATTTATTAAACGTTTGCATTTTCTGGTTTGGTATGCAATCGAACACATTGAATACAAACATTACAACCCTTTCAAAGCTACTCAAATGAAATTAGATTACAAAATTTAAATTGTATTTTTGCATTATATGCATTATTTAATAAACGTGAAATAAAGAATTGTATTATTATAGTTGGGTTCATTCAGAATAGTTATAGTACGATAACACATGCATGAGTTAGAATGTAGAACACCAATCAGAATGTAGAATACTGTTCACAATATTATCAAAAAATACCCACTCCCGCCAGTGTAAAATGCTAATCGAAAAAGTCATTTTTCATTCTATTGTTTATTAGCAGTAATATATGGAAATTGGTCTTCTTTTTTCTTATTAACAGATATATTTTTTTAAATGATAATAATATACAATGCTATCAGGATTAATCCTACATGTGCCTTTCTAAACAGTTTTTCCTACCACACACTGTTAACAAACTATGCAGATTCCAGGTATTTTACATTAGTTCAGTAGCGCTGCCAGGATTCCGTGATTGGGGCATATGAGACTTCAACGCGTTGATCAGATAATTTAGCAAGCATATGAACGAGACGGGGAACTGCGCGCGAATACAATTTTGGCATTCGGGGTTTAGAATGAAGATATGGCCAAATAAACGATGATAAAGTATATGTTGTTTGTTTGAACTGACTATTAATAATTGTGCTAAAAGAGTGTGTAATAATTTAAAGCAAAATATAGTTTACCGAGAAACTTCATATAAGATGTAAGTGTAAGACTGTGTAGCGGCAAATTTCTGCTAACTTCTAATCATTGATTATTATGTTTCTAATCGCTGGCCTAAATTCGTTTGATTGACCACTTTAGGGTTTGGTAGTCTTTCTAGTAAATGTATGTGGTTTATGTAAGCCTGTAAAGGTAAAATGTGTTTTGATTTGCAAGATTTTTTATGATTATGTTTTCGTTGTAATAACACTGTATGTTCAATCTTTTACAGTGAACCGTCGTCATCATCAATACAATCAAGAGAGACACACACGCAAGAGAGTTCTTTTGTTTTTGGTTTTGGGACGCGTTTAGTTAAGGGTTTGGAATTAAACGGATTCACATGTTACACGTTCTTGGTGTTACAGGCTGTAAGCACACATTCTTGCAAACATGGGCAGGAACAATTTTGGTGAACAGTTTTGGGCTAATGTACGGAATGCAAATGTTTAAAAAATGGCCAATATAATATAAGCATGTCGAAGAAAAATATATTAGTGTCGAAATTTATATAGGCATGTCCAGCATGTCTGCTAACTTCAAACTTACTTATGAACATATTTAAGTTATTTACTGTTAACAGTTTGTCAAAAAACACCATCTAATCTACCCCCTACCGCCGCAAAAACAACATTGGCTAGACTCAATAAATTTACGACTCTTTGATTTAATATGAAGGAGCCTGCAGCTGCCTGCTAATCTGGGGGAACTTTGCCAGAAGAAGGGGCTGCCTTCAAGCCCTGACAACAAGACCAGGATTCTTGACGTTTGAACCGGGTGGAGTTAATCTTCTTCCAGACCCTCAGTTTCTAGCCAACATCCAATCAATTGCTTTCGGAAAAGATTTTCCTACCAACTTCGTCATTGGCGTCGTCAGTTAGAGAAGACAAGCTTTGGTGCCCAGTCTGGGCAACGAAGTGATACGTAGAAAAACGAAATTTGTCAGGACGTTGGAGAGGCATTTTATTACCCAAGGGACTCTATTCACACCAACCTCTAAGGATACGGTGTGTTATAAATCTGGAAATGGAGAGAGTAATTAAGGGCTCATGATGTCATGGCCTGGTACGGTAGAATCCCATCGGAGGACATTATGAGAGCTGCCTCCAAGTTATAAGTCTGTATGCAAGGGTGTTATATGAGGTATATGAGTACGCGCTGTAAATTTACCCAAAACTGACCGGTTTGGGAATTCACGAGCGACATACTTACCTCATAAAACATCACATTTCTCATATTTAACCACTAACGTGATAAACCCCTTGCTGAGAGTGTGGCAGAGCAGAACGGGGCTATGGCTACATAATTTCAAAACCAGTCTAGACAAGGTGAGAGTATTTCGACATGATACACTTTTGTTCATCACGTTGAACTTCACGATGGACCCAACACTAGTCTCACGTTGTAGCTGTTTACTTCTCTCCAAATGCCCCGTGTTTCGGCTTGGAAATAAAGGAGGGACGATAGCCGGCCACTACGGTGTTAGGGAATTGCCATATGCTAGCTCGTGGTAATATAGGTTATACAAAGGTGTTATATGAGGTAAGTACATCACTTGTAAATTCCCAAACCGGTATGTTTTTGGTAATTTTATATCGAAGGTATGAAATAGTCAGCTGTTCCTGAAAAATGCCTGTTCTTCAGTTGTCATCATCTTTGGGTCGTCCAGATTTTTTGCGTTTGGCCTCTGATCCGACCCGAAATTGCACTGGTGCATCATAACCATTACAAATATTGACACTGCATTTATGGTGGTACTG